>LOEQ01003003.1:17911-29891 GCA_001685075.1 Bramus lutescens | reverse complement strand
GGCACCTGTGCGCGCGCGCGCGCGCACACACACACACACACACACGCAAATAAAAATTTAAAAATATTTTCATGAAAGCACATGGGGGAAGATTGGCTAGAACAAAGTATGTTAAAATGATAAACTCAAATACACTATTACTAAATAGAAAGTTATTAAGCTCATGGATTAATTATAGAGATTAGAAACATATTTTAATGCTGCCTTAAGCTGTTTATAAGTGATACACTTACAAACTAAAGTACACAAAAAGTTGAAATTTGTAATATAGTAGAGTGATGTGGGAGTCCCCTCCGTATGCTGTGAATACAACTGGTTAATTAACTAAGAAAACTTCCTTGGCCTGTTGATAGGGCAGAACTTAGATAGGCAGGGAAAACTAAACTGAATGCTGGAAGAAAGGAGGTGGAGTCAGAAGAAGCCATGGAGCCGTTGCCCTGGACAGACATGTTAGAATCTTGCTGGTAGGCAACGAGCCTCGTGGTAAAATATAAAATAACGGAGATGGGTTAAATTAAATTTAAGAGTTAGCCAATAAGAAGCTAAAGCTAATGGGCCAAGCAGTGATTTAACTAATATAGTTTCTGTGTGATTATTTGAGGGCTGAGTAGCCAGGAATGAAACAAGCAGCCTTCAACAACAGTAGAGTACATATTTACATGTGTATTTTATGGCAACATGTACATAGATGGTACACACACATATATTGAAACACACATATACATGTATATACATCTTAAGTGTTGCATTTCATTTCTAGATAAAATAAAATTTAAAACAAAAAAGGATTATTATAAAAATGATTATTATATAAAAGTAAAATTTCAATTTGTTAGGAAGGTGTAGTAGTTCTATGCTTTTCTTATACTTAATAACATAATCTCAAAATGTATAAACCAAAAATAAATCATAAAAACCAATTGAAAACCATAACAAGCATCATTATCATACTTTACTGTTTTAATCTGTGCATCAAACCAATACAATTTAGCAAGGCTAGAGGGAATCTGAACACCACTCATAATTTTTTCTCTCGTGATGGACTTCAATGTAGCAATTAAGTCTTCAGGGAGATAAAATTTCATTGTCAAACATGCAGCTGAAGATTTGCAAAGCAAATCCTAAGAAATATCAAGGAATCATATAACATGTAGATAATATCTTAATGCCATGTGCTAAAATATAATTAGTAACAAGAATTCTTTTAAAGTGTTGACACCATTTGGAATGGGGGGCCGCATATGAGTGGCTAATAATCCACGGGGAAAGTAAAACACAGATAAAGACATTTAAAACTGGAGACTGGTGGAAACAGTACCTGGTGCACACAGAAGATGCTGAAGCATTAGTGAGAAAGAGACCTGTGTGCATCTCAGGAAGGAGAAGGCTGGTGCTTCCCAGTGCACACTCAACTTCCGACATTGGAAATTGGATAATAGTAGTGAAGATTGTGCGCCATCACCGAATGACAGAGAAATGAAGTGTAGCAAGAAATAGATGAAACATGCACAGAATCTTAACATGCACTCAGATGACAAGGGAGAAAGAGGAAGGACCACTCTGTCAATGGCAAATAAAAAAGTACTAGGGGGAAGAAAGGCATAAGTGTAAATCTTAAGAAAATTTTAGGAGAACATTTTTGTAATAAAGAGAGGGAAGAATTTCTTAAACAAGCAACAAAATACACAAACTATTGAGAATATTGATGTATTCAGTACATTGAGATGAAGAGCCTGTGTTCATTTGGGGGCTAAAAATAAAGTGAAACATGACACTACTGGGTGAAAATTAGTATCTGCAACTGTGACAAAGAATTGGTCTGAGAATTTACGAAGAATTCTAAGAATCCTTAAGAAAAAACATAAAGAATTAAGAAAACAAGAAAAATATATGTTTAATCTACTAAAATCTAAATGGCAAATAAACAACAAAAAAATGGTTATTAGGGAAACAGAAACTCAAACCACAAGCGTATCAGCTCACACGTGCCAAATTAGAAAAGCTCCAAAGGGTTTAATAGCAGTGGGCGGTGTGGGAATGGAGAGTGCTGGGACTATCCAGGCATGCTTATTAAGAATATTCCTGTAGGGGGCTGGAGAGATAGATGGCTCGGCAGTTAAGAGCACTGGCTGCTCTTCCAGAGGTCCTGAGTTCAATTCCCAGCAACCACATGGTGGCTCACAGCCAACTGTAATGAGATCTGGTGCCCTCTTCTGGCCTGCAGTCATACATGGAAGGAATGTAGCATACATAATAAATAAATCTTAAAGAAAAAAAAAGAATATTCCTGTAAAGCATTTAGAGAATTATCACACAAATGCTCCTAAAACCGAGTGAACCAAAGCAAATTAGAGTGACAGAAACAGCCATATTGAATTAGGAGCCTATCACATACGACTGAACCTCATCTTAACTAATTACACACACAACGATGGCATCCAAATAAGGTAATATTCTGAGGTACACTGTTAGAGAAGTCAAAATTGTACCTGTACCACCAAGTTATGACCTTTTATATTAACAAACACACAACATTCACTGAATATTTTTCATGATTATAAATTAGGAAAAATGCAAATGCCTTCAACAGAAGATGAGTTTGCTGTGATGTTTTCATTACAAGGAATATTATACAACAGTGAAACCAAATGCAGCTTCTCATATCCAAAGGGGAAATCAAACATGATGGCAAAGTGCAAGCTAGAAGTCTCTGGCCTTGGCCGTAGGCTGGGTAGAGATGAACGAACCGGACACAGAGAATAGTTTTAAACAGCTGACTGAGCTGAGGCAAAAAACAAGGTTTCTGTAAGGCATGAATGAAGTGAAGGTGGGAAGTTGCGGAAATGCATGAGCACAAACGCTGGCGAGGGGAGGGATTTAGCCAGGCTGTGCCCTTTCAACCAGTTCACAATCTGGAGTCTAATTCTACCCTAAAATAGCAACTCTGCAAGGGCACTGGATGAGACTTGGTTCCCGCACAGACAAGAGACATGGAGGACACCAGTCTGTTTCAACCTTCAACCTCAGTCCTGGGAAGATGAAGAAACATCTCCCTCAAACATTCATCTCTAAAGGGGTGTGTGTGTGTGTGTGTGTGTGTGTGTGTGTGTGTGTGGTTAATCAATACTTCTTGGGTATTCGAAAAAGAAGTTGAGCAGAAAATTACAATCTCAAGGTAGTAATACTGGTAGGGAAGAAAAACAAATGTAGTCCCCAAGGAGTGAAACGTCACATGGGTCTTAAAGACTCCACACGGGCTGTTTGAGGTTAAATATGCAATGTGAAATTAAAACCTAACTACACAGAACTGAGTAGGAACCAGCAGGGACAACAGGTCACTAATTCATCAGATACTAGAATCCTGAGAGATAAAATTTAAACAATTAAAAAAAGACATATCCAAGAAATATGAGTTTGAAAAACACACAAGGGGCCACTAATGAGTAAGCAGAAATGTCATTGGAAAGATAAACACCAGAGCTGGGGAAATGGCTCAGTGGGTAAAGCTATGTCTCCCAAGCTTGAGGACCTGAGGTAGGGTCCCCAAATCCACAGCCAGCTGTGCTAACTTCACTTGGAAGAACCCAGCAATGGCAAGATGGGAGGCAGAGACAGGCAGATCCCTGGGAACCTAATTGTCAGCTAGTCCAGCTCACTCAGTGGAAGTCTAGGCCAATGAAAACTGTCTACAACAAAGGCTGGAAGATTCATGAAGAATGTCACACAAGGTTATCCTCTTCTTTACATACACACACACACACACACACACATGTTTACGCTGCCCCAAATATGTGTGTGTATATACATATATATTTATAATACAGCTACCCACATATAACAATACATGTATTGTATGTATATGTATGTAACAATGGAATGTATTGTGTATATATAGATATATATACACACACAATTGTAATGAACTTTAGAAATAAAAAATATTTGTTGAAATAAAAAGCACCAAATGGACAAGTTAATCAACAAATCTTATACATCTGAGAAGAGATGTTTTCCATAAAACCAAAAAGACCCAAATAAGTACCCAAGATGATGAGAATAAAAAGATACAAGAGGCAGAGTACATGAATGACAGGGGAAGAATCTTTTATTAGTAGAATTCCAGAACACAAGAGAGAAGCAGCAGTACAGACAATATAAAAGCTGAAAATTTTAAGAATGTTCTAGAAATGTTGAGAGCCACAGAGTCACGAGTACAAAGATTCTAATAAATATAAAATAAAGCAATTTTTTTCAGTCCAGACCACACTATACATAAAAGTTAAACCCAAACATTTAATAGAAAAGGGGAAAATCTTACAGGCTACCAGAGAGACCACTGCAAATGGATGAGTTGATGCCGACTTTGCCATGGTAATGGTCGGAATAAATCTGCAGGGTGCTGAATGAAGATGTCTCTCAAGAGTTAAAATGGCATATAGCCATCTGCAGGTAAAAACAGAAATACAAGAGTGTTTGCCTAAGTGATTCTTGCTTATACAACACTCATAAAGAAATAAGGCAGACACCCATGCCAGAAGGAATGCTGTGGCAGGCACCGTGATCTCTTGGGACCTCTGCCTTACCCAGGAAAGCTCAAGTTGAGATTAGTTGGTGCAATAGGCAGACTTTGAAGACAAAGAATAAGGGCCACTAACAAGAAACCTGGGTAACTTAGAAGCTGGGAAAGGCAGAACCACAGAGACTGCCCCAAACTTTCAGAAAGGAATGTAGCTCTACTATTACCTAGGTTTATGCTCAAAGAACCCCATTTTCAACATCTTAGCTACAGTGCTACAAAATAATAAATATATTTTGTTTTGAAGACCAAATTGGTAATTTTTACAGAATTAATCAGAAACTAATACAAACAAGGAGTAAAGGTATTGGTGGAGAGTTTTCCAAATATAAACAAATAGTTAAAATATAAAATAAGTTTAATTTCTGTTTTGAAGGAAATAGACTGCATTTTAAATGCTGAACAAAAGAATGCAATTTCTAGAAAATATATTGTCAATAGTCTATAAAGATATTAAAGCTCCACAGTGATTCCAACAAGGAAATTAATATAGGTACTGCTTATTGGGGAAATGGAATAGGAGTTAAAGAGAATAATAAATCATCTAGATGAAACATATGTGAGAGATAGCCAATACCCTTTGTGTTAGTTATAGTGCCCAAGGGCATGTTTCCAGTTTTCTTAGGGCTCAAATGCAAACACACCAGAGAAAATCAAATCTGCCCCCAGCAGCTGGTGGAGAACAACGTGGGTATAGCATTGTTGGGGCCTACTGTAACCTACCCTCCAGGTTAAAAGTAGGGGTCACAAATAGAGAGCTATGACGCCTTAGAACTCAGAAGGTTCTAGGGGAAGCTGATGGTTGATAATGAAGCCATGGGCTGGAATGACCATTCCCTGTGGTTCAAGGATAACTACATGGGCTGAAAATCAGGTGAGTCACTATAACCCGCTCTAATTTGTGAGCTGCCCACTGCATCCACTGCAAAGGGAGACATAGAAGATGTGGCTTCCAAGCAAGCGTAGTCTTAAAGTAGCATTCAAACTAAAACAACAAACAAACAAATGCACACAAACACACAAAAAGAAAAAATTGAATTCTTCTCACAGCAAAGTAACAGAGTAGACAGACAACCTAGAGAATATAAAAATGGAATAGAAAAAAGAGTTACTATCTAGAACATATAAACAACTTGAAAAAAAAACCAAATCATCCAATCAATACATGAAACAAAACACCAAATCATCTAATCAATGTGTGAAACCAACAACATCAAGGCATCTGATCAATATGTAGGCGGATGAATTGAACAAATGTTTCTCAAAATAAGAAAAACAACTGACAAATTAATATAAGAAGGGAAGTTCAACACTTAATAGAAGAAGAAATGTTCAGTGCCCATCACCAGCAGAGAAATGCAGATTGAAACTCAACCTTATGCCAGTCAGAGTGGTTATTACCATGCTCTCAAACAAGAAATGATAGAAAAGACATGGGGTTGAAGTAACTACTGCATATCCTGGTAGGAATTGAAATCAGTGTATCCACTCTGGAAAACAGTGGTGTCAGAGTGCCTTCTGTTTATGTGTTGCTTTCATTGGTTAATGAATAAAGAAACTGCCTTGGCCTAGTTGATAGGGCGGGACTTAGGTAGGTGGAGAAAGCAGAACTGATGCTGGGAGGAAGGAAAGCAGAGTCAGAAGACACGCCATGGATCTTCTGCCTGAGACGGACGAGGGTTAGAATTTTACCCAGTAAGCCACTGCCATATGATGACACACAGATTAATGAAGATGGGTAAAAATAATATGTAAGAGTTAGCCAATAAGAAGTCAGATATAATAGCCAAGCAGTGTTTTAATTAATATAGTTTCTGTGTGCTTATTTCGGGTGTATGCTAGCCAGCTGACCGGGACAAACAAGGGGCCCTCTCCTTTCAACAAAACAGTGTGCATTGTTTTCCTCAAAATACAAATAATAAGATGACCATGTGATCCAGTGATACCATTTCTGGTATATATGCCCACAGGGATTCAAGTCAGCACACCAAAGAGATACTTGCACACCTGTGTTTACTGCAACACAATAGCCAAGGTGCAGAATCATTCCAGATGTCCATCCATGGGTGGATAGATAAGGATAATGTGGTTTATATACATAAGCACATTTTTTCAGCTGTAAAGAAAATTAAGGTATGCTGGAAAATACATGCAACTGTAAGATCGTACTGTGACTATCATGTCTTTTATTGTATGTGTGATCTACATTGTATATAGACATGTAAAGTAATATGTTTACAGACAACTTGAAAGGAGAAATAAGATTGTCAGGGGCAGAAAGGAATGCTAATGGGAATTACACAGTTGTGATGAAGAGGAAATCAAGCTATGGAAAGAATTTGCTCAAAGTACATTGCATACTTCACGGCTTCATGATAAAAGAAAAGAAAAACAAAATGCAATATATGTACCCAATAGAGTCTTGTTCAGCTATTAATATGAATAAAATTATTTCAGATGGCTGGAACTGGAGGTCACCATGTTAAGTGCAATAAAGCAGACCCAGAGAGAAAAATACTGCATGCTCTCTTCCATCTGCTAAATCTAAATTCTTAATTTGAAAAAGAGATATGACATAAAAGGAGGTCTTCTAAGGAGGAGAAAAAGGACCAGACACAGAGAGAAGCCAGGGAAGGCAAGAAGTGGAGGGCATAAGTCAGTATGAGCCACACCATGATGAAGCACCATTATTTCTCTTCATTAATTTTAGAAAGATGATAAATGATATTAAACTTTCATGTTTTTAATTGAAAGATAAAATCTAGAGGCTAGAGAGATGGCTCAAAGCCTAAGTTTGGTTTCCAGCAATCATATAAGCTGGCTCACCACTGTCTATAATACCAAGTCCAGGAGGTCTAATGCCCTCCTCTGGTCCTTGTGGGCAACTGCATTTCACTCATGCACCAAGTCCAGGTGGTCTAATGCCCTCCTCTGGTCCCTGTGGGCAACTGCATTCACTCATGCACCAAGTCCAGGTGGTCTAACGCCCTCCTCTGGTCCCTGTGGGCAACTGCATTCGCTCATGCACCAAGTCCAGGTGGTTTAACGCCCTCCTCTGGTCCCTGTGGGCAACTGCACTCGCACTTGCACAAAGTCACATGCAGACACATGCAAAAATGTAAAGCGCCTGAATTGCAGAGTTCAACAACATGTATACATTTATTAAATTATACTATATCAAATATAACAAATATACTAGACATTAATCAATTCAGTTATTACTAAACTAGTGTTTAGAAAGAATGTATAGCCCTAATACATGCATTAAGAAATAATTTCAATTTATATTTAATGGGCTAAAAGAATTCTACATGGGTTTGAGAGAATGTGATAGGTGGGTCATAATGGGATGATGATTCCAAGGAAACTTCAAACAATATTTATTAGAACTCACTTTTACACTTGTGTGTACATCTGTCACACAAAACAGCAATGTAGGCAAATACTTGATTGTAAGAAAAGTATTCCTGTGTTCTTTGTCGGCATTTCTTAAACATTATTCTTTAAACATACTTGAAGAAAAGGTTCTTCTATGATTAATATTTTAAGTTTAGCCCCTTCACTCTTTTTCAATGGAATTACTAACCACCTGGATCTCAGTATCTTTCTCTAAATGGTACTTGTCTCAAAAATTATATAAAATTCATGGTTTATTTGCATTCTTCTACATACCATCATCTAATTTGACAAGCACCATTTGTTGAGGCTGCTTTCTTTTTTATTTTGTATATTTCTGACTTTTTTAAAAGCAAAAATCAAGTATCCATAGGTATGTGGATTTACATCTTGATCTTCAATAAGATTCTCTTGATAATTATGTTTTGTTTTTTCTTTTTTATCTGTGTGTTTTGTTTTTGTTTTTGTTTTTGTTTTTTTTTACAAAGGAAGAGTGTTCAAGTGGACCTCAAAGGAGGTATCTGGCTCACTCCACTTTTTAGACACAAGGACCTGTTGCAGCCACCAATGGCCATCAAGAATGCAACTAACTTTTTATGTTGACCTGGAAATCTGCAACTATAAATTAGTCATAGTTCATACTAACTTGGTCTGGGTAGCCAGGAACCAACGAGAAGCCTCAGCCTATAGATGGCTCAACCTGTTAAGGCAATTTCAACAAGCCTGCACACCTAAGTTTTATCATGGAGACTCACATTATTAGAAGGAAAAACAAACTCTAGCAAACTAACCTCTAGTCTTTAGAAAAGTTATGGCATACCCTCACCCACAAACACACAAATAAGTAATAAAGAAATACCTGAATACAAAGCATGCGTTGAATAAATAACCTGCTTAAATAATATTTCTGGATTTTCTTTTTCCAAATTTTTCCAAGAATAAAAAAAACCTATGCAATTTTTAGTCTAAGATATAGGTTATAAATACCATAACTTAAAAATTACCAAATACATGAATTTTATTTGTTTTATATGGAATTTATTGGTATACATTAAGTAAAGAATTTTTATTAATTACTTAAAAAGAATTCTACATAAGAAGTAAAAAACACTATAATAACACCATAAACAAGTATAATGAAAGTAATAATAAAGATTACAAGAGAAATCAGTGATAAAAAGGAAACAAAAGATTAATAACACTAAAGATTTGAAAATATTGAATTAGACAAAAGTTTAGCACAATTAATCTATAAAAATGGAATAAAATACACAATAGCACTCCTGGGAATTATAGGAAGTACAAAGCCAAGGGTTCTGAAGATAATTAAATGATAATAAGCTGATTTTATGACTAATGTATGCTAATAAAATTTTAAACTCTGATTAAATAAATAAATCCTAAAAAACTGAAGATCATCTTCAGATGTTGAAATTATTTAACATATTTGGCAAACTTAGAAATCATTCTACTGTAAAGGAAAGCAAGAAGAAATAGAAAGTGTAACATGTGCTATATATACCCTTGGCACCTACATCAATGAAAAATAGCGAAGCAAACACACTTTTAAACCTATGACACAATTGGAACACTGGGGATTTGTGAGTCCAGGTTATCATTAGGTTAAAGAGTTACACTGATGAACAGAATGACAACCGGGTCACACTTAGGAAAACATTTTTAAGGGTGAAAATCAGCACATCTACAACTGACTCTTGATGGTTCAAGAAAGTATGTGTCCAGCTTTTTGCATGTCTGTGAAGGAAAGAAAAAAAGAGATGAAAAAAAGTTTCATGCAAGCAGGAGAAACAAAGCAGCAAGTTTTAACAAGCCATATATTAAAGAAAGTGTCCATTAAACTGGCCTTGATGCTTGTCAGAACAACTGAAAAGTATAATAGCAATTTAAATATAATTTATCAACATAAAAATACATTCCATAAAATATAATAAAACACTATTAAGAATTCTCTAACAATATAGTAATTGATCTAATAATTTTAATATTCAAGCTCAGATAGAGAAAATTGAATGCTGTATTGAACTTACAAAGAGTTCATTATTTCAGTTTGGCATAAAAGTTTCTGAAGGACAGGAAAAAGACAGGAATGACTCCAAATTAATTTTGAGTTTTCATAGTCTTGATGACCAAATCTGATCAGGACAGTGGAGCAAAAGCCAGATTGTAGGGCCAGCTCACTTATGAACGTAGACGAAACAATCCTCATCTCTGAAAGGATGTCATCAAGTTGACTTAATGGAGTATTGAAAATTAGGGCTTATTTCAGAAATGCAAAGTTCATTTAATTTTATAAAATAGAGTAATATAATTTACTATATTAACTATTTAAAGACATTCATGGAATGGCAATTTAAAAGATGCAGGAAGGTGCTTTAAAACCCAATATTTGTTATGATTTTTAAAGTCTCAGGAAGCTATGGGTAGCTTACCCTTACACAGTGAGCAGATGTGAGTCTGCATACACACCTCTATATGCCTTTTATATAAATATGTAGTATGTGTCATTGGCTAATGATTATTGATTGTGTATTAAGCATCATCTTAAATTGTGAAGTGTTGTAAGCTGTTCTTGTATGACCTGGACTAAGAAAAAGGTGCTATCCTTCACATTTGAGCTCAGCTTCATCATGGAGGACTTAGTAAGCATGACTCAGAAATAGAAAGAAGAGGAAGGGGCAAGGACTAAGGAAGGAGAGGATGCAAGAAAGGGTTGCTTATGAACTATATGATTCACAGGCTTGGAGAAAGTATCTGAAGAGAGGGCACGAGAATCAGGAGGAGCCTGAGTAAGACTGATGCGGAAACCGTGTGCCTGTATGCATGAACCACAGACAACTACAAACTAAAATAATATTTAATTTTAAGTATTGAAAATGTGAAATAAATGAGAATAAATGGATGAGAGTTCTCCAGAAGATATTAGAAAGCATTATTAAAAAATATTTTAAAACAGTTAAAATGGTTGTGTTTGCAGTAAAGATGTAGTTTCTCCAAAGTATGCATGTTAATTCAACAAAATCCCAATAAGAGTTGACAGAGGCTTGTTGATTGTTATGTAGGCCTTAATAATCTGGTCTAAAATGTACTTATAGATATAATAAAAGAAAAACTCAAGATATTATCATGCTATTTTTCTATGTATGTTTTTAAAAACTTACAAAGCTGTGCTTGATGGCTTGAGTTTGTAGTCTTATACATTCAGGAGTCTGAGGGAAGGTGATAGCAAGTTCAAGGCCAGCCTGAACTGTAGAGTGTGGTCGTACCTTAGTGAGACACTATTTCACATAAAATAAAAAATGAGAAAGGACAGGAGAAGATCTAGGTCAGTGGTAGTGGTAATTTTTAATTAAAGTAAGGGAGTTTTATTTTTTAAATAAAGGTTAACTGTCAAAGGAAAGTTTCAATAGCTGTGACTGCATTAAAGTTAAAATGTGTGTGCTTATCTAGTAGCATAAGAAGAGTCACAAAGAGAGCCACTGTTAGAGAGAGTAGCATGTTGTGGACACTAACATAACGAGAAGAAGGACCATTGGAATATCTGGAAGTAAGTCTGATTACGTCAGACTATTTGCGGCCATGGAAATTGTCGCGCCCCACCCTCGTCCAGAAAGGAAAAGACGCGACACCGGAGCTCTTCTTGTCAGCGGTTTATACAGGACCTTTTTTACAGCAATGGAGTCTCTCCCCGGGAAAGCCTCTCCCAGCCCTTAAATAGGCCCAGGCTGCCAACCCTGGATCGCCACGTGGGCACTGTCCATTGGTCCTGGCAATTANTTACAGCAATGGAGTCTCTCCCCGGGAAAGCCTCTCCCAGCCCTTAAATAGGCCCAGGCTGCCAACCCTGGATCGCCACGTGGGCACTGTCCATTGGTCCTGGCAATTATGCAAGCATCTGATGATCATCATGCGATCTGGGAGTGAGCGCCTCCCAAGCGGACACGGACCATATATGGAGTTGTTTTTCAGAGAGCCCTTGCTTTCGGGATC
>LOEQ01003003.1:0-17903 GCA_001685075.1 Bramus lutescens | reverse complement strand
GGGGGCAGCTCCATCTTTAAGGCTCTGCTCCACGCAGCTCACTACAGGAAATGACTACAATTCTTTGACCCTTTTCTGTGTTATAACATCTAAGGTGCCTATCTAGTGACCCATTTGCAACACTTCTTAAGTATCTCAATGTCTATGAATCAAGATGTACATGGATCAGTGTTTATGGGAATATTGTTAGTTAATTGAGAAGTAGTCCCCAAATGCTACAGGAGGAGTAAATCAGCTGTGACTTTTTCACTCAGTGGAAAACCATCGAGCTAAGAAAATTAATGCCAGCCACACGTGTACCAGTACACATAATGTTGAGATAGAAAGCCAATGCAGCATCATTCTGTTTATATGAATTATAACATAGGTATAAGAAAGTTATATTATGGATGCAAACATATGTATGAAATCTACAAAGCAATCCACGGAAATCATTCTGGCAAAATCAAGACAAATGTCACCCGCTTAAGATCCCTGAAGGCAAGGGCCAAATCTTTTCCTCTTTACCTCCAATGTCTGGCACAAGTTAGACACATGGCTAGCATTCGAGGGACTTCTTCATCTGGCTGCTATCTTAGTGAAAGCTGGGATGTTGTCTGTTTTCAGTGTCACACGTATCTCCCTGGTAGCAGGTTCCAGACAGAACAATCATACAACTGTCCCTGCTTTTGAAGGCCCCCTCATGTGTGCTGTGGGGAGTACCCACTACGAGGTGTCACACTCTTGGAGGCCCTACTGTATTTTAATTAATGACCATTTAAAAAAATATATCATTCAGAGCTCTTTCCCATTGGGTTCCTACTCGTCACTTTCCTAAGTTCAACAGTTCCTGCCCCCATGTTTACACAGCTGTGGACAGTTGCTGTCATATCGTTCTGGAAGAGAATTCTGACATAGACAGTTCTCCCTAAAGCATAGACAGTCTCCAGATGCTATTATAGAGGCCATCATGGCAGAGGGTAGGGAGGGCAGGTCAGAGAGACAGTGACAACTGTGGAAGATGTTAAAGAATGGTTTGTTATTGAATATGCCACATCTCTTGTGAAAATGGATGATCTCATTAACAAAGGATCTTCAGTCTGTTCTCTGAGCAGTCGTGAAAGAAGTGTGTGCGACATGGTTTGACTATTTGGAGAGGGAGGAGAAATCAGCCAAAGACCCCAAATCTTACCATCTTTACTTATTGTCATGATTCCATGATGCTTAACTGCTGGAACAGCATGTGCTATTGCCACCCTCATTCCTTCTCTCTCCCTGCCTACTAGCCTGTATGCAGCAGAGATTAGGAAATTGTGGTGGGTTTCTCAAGTATCCTGAAGACAAGAAAGAGCATTAGTATCCATAGAAACAGATACTGTGTTTTGGAAGGAGGACTGAGACTAAAGAAAGGTGGTACCACATCTCCCTAGTGAGGGCAGCAGGTGGAGGGAGCCTCTGGCTGGGGGAATGCAGTCCATGTCTCTTGTAGGAGTCCCTAGTATATAGAGATGTCTGTAACTTTGTGTTCATTTCTTCAGAGTTATCCAGGAGTTGGAAGTAGAGTCTTGGCTGAATATTCCTGGGTGATAATGGCTGCTACCCACAGGGAAATCAGTGAAGAACTTTAGCCATAAGGGTTTAGAGGAATGGTGTCACTTAAGGTCATCATGGTACTGGCTGTGGTGACCTGCCAAGGGCTTTCAAGAGGATATGAAACATAAAAGACAAAATAAAGGTTTCAAAGCCAGCCGTTCCTCCACTATCCATGGGCCTCCTTGAACAGCCAACCCCACAGGCCAGGGTACCTGGTTCTCCTGGATACTGACTTCATCACTCTCTGGAAGAGGATGATGGGGACCATGTCTCTGTTTCTGCGAGACTCTATTTTTCTAGGACTCAGAAGAAAGAGCTGCTGAGGACGTTTCGCAGTGGATGATCATAAACATGACAGATGGGCAGATCAAAACCTCTTTTCCAAATATATCTTGAAGGGTATTTGAGACAACTGTGGGGTAGCTCTGCCGGGGGCAGATGTGGAGACACTGGTGAAATCTGTCCAAAACCCAGTCTCTCAGAGGCCTAATTTGTCACTCTCAGGTCAGGGGGCAAGTGTGGGCATGTGCCTGATTTAGTCTCTACTTGTCACTTGCCCAAATCTAACAGATCCTGCCCCTGTGTTTCCACAGCTGTGACCTGTTTTGTCACCCAGTTCTGGAAGGGACTTCCAACCTAGACAGCTCTCTCCAAAGCGCAGTCAGCCTCCAGAGGATATTTTGGAGACGACAGCTTCCGATCCACTTAGCCCGGGAACCCAGGACGCAATGTTTGGTAGCTCAGGCTGGTTCAGAGGAAGAGTGCTCCACTTTCTCACTCATGATTCCAGACTTGAGCTGATGACACCGGGGGACTCAAGACACCACACACAAGCAAGGTGTGGGAAAGGAACGCAGCTTTGCCTAACAGTTTTTAATTAAGTAGAAGGAGAATAACCGTTAACTAGAGCCCTTCACAAGGAGCTCTTACAAAACCACCGAGCAATCGGATGCCATCTGAAGGCATATTGTGCCATCATAGCAGAATGCTAGTCTATCAGACTTGGCTTCTCAGTTACACAACCTACATCTTCTTCTGCCTGGCTGGCTTTCAACCCAGCAAAGGGCCCAACATTGTGACTCCGACAGTGACTTAACTCTGGAGAGCACTGTCTCCCATGCACCTCTCATTGGACCCGAAGCAAGAGTGTCGGGAAAATGAGCCTATAAATCTGGAAATGTCAAAAAGCACCATACTGGTTTGAAGCTTGCAGTCTGCTTCAACTTTGGCCTTTTTCCCCCCACGGGGTATTTGCACCCACAAGATGGGCGTGGCTGCTGGGGAAGTGAGAATCGGGTGAATGGAAAAGGTACAGAGGGCAACTATGAGGGAACTGGGGTCAGCTGGCACCAAGGCCCCACCCTGCAGACCACTTTTACCACTGATAAGACTGACTGAGATGCTCCAGCTGGAGAGAAAACTTGGGATCCGCTGTCTGCTCAGCGATTAAGGCAGGCTATGTGTTCTCTTGAATGAGTGATGGATTGAGAGATGTGTAAAATTTTCACTTCTGGATAAACATAAAATGGAATGGCTGTGGAGGGTAATGGAAATGGTTTTCTTCAAAGAAATAAATTTGGTGGTTCTGACCAATGGAACATGCCCAAATACCTATCATAGAACAGCATACAGAGCTATATCCTACAAAACATGACAACTCTGGGGTGGGTAGAATATGGGAATTGTGGACAAGCTATATTCTGTAGACTGGACAGGAAACTTGGAATTAAAGAGGCCAGATGCCGGCCATGCTTGAGGAAGTATCTTATTTGGCCATTTCCACAGTAGCTCTTGGTGGCAGGAAGCTGAAATCCATTCTGTGCTTCTGCCTTTCTAGCCTGCTGTGATTTGCTAGCTGATGGACACTGCCACTTGTCCAGTGCCTAGGGCCTGGCCTGGCAGAGTTCTCTGTGCCTTGCCAGTCCGGCCAAGTCCATCAGGAAGCACTGTGCCAAGATCCCTGCTTACCACCCTCCCAACTGTGGAGCTGTGGCCTGGCCTCCTGTCCAGAGCTATCCCTGTGCAGCTTGGAAAAACATTCAGGAACACAGATCAGCAATGTGGGCATCTGGCCTCTTCATCTACCTAACAAAGAAGGGACAGCAGGTCCCTCCAGAGGAGGCTAAGATAACATATGTAGGAAATCTTTCCTCTTCTTGGATCTTGGAAGGCTCTTGCTCTTCAAAAGCAGTTCAGAATTAAAGAGAAGATCTTACAAGTGTTTCCTGTAGGAAGCAATAGGCAGGTGATCAATGGGCTCCCTGCTGGCTACCGATAGTTTAATGTTACAAGCTTATATGTGCAGACTCCTCCCCTCAAAGTATTTTGACCTTCAAGAGAAGTTAATCCCTTTAGCTTTGAAATATTCACCATGCATTCTTGCCACACAGATAAACATAGACAGACAGTACCACACACACACACACACACACACACACACTTTTCCAGGATATGCAAGCATTATAAAAACAAAACTGGTTTGATTCACTGATGGGAGTATGAATGTGAGTTGATCACATTTCTTAACAGAACACTGAATCGGAAGCAGTTTTAGTAGAAGCAAAGATGCCACTGTGTTGATTTACTCTTACAAGTTAAGGCTTGGCGCTCATGGAGCACTTATCCCAGCTGGGCTCTGGGAGGCAGAGATGGAGTATGGCTTATACAAAACCCCCTAGTAATGGTTGGCATGTCCCTCACCAAGCTGGGCAACAGGTCACAGGTCCCTTGGCGGCAGGATGGTTTTCAGTAATAGGCAGCAAGAACTTTTGAAGCTCCTTGCTGGGTCCCATGCTTGAGGTGGGCTAAGTCACAGACAAGATACAAGTTGAGAAAAGCCACCACTTCCTAGACCCTGCGTAAGCCTAGAACTGTTGGTTCTAGGAGGAGAAGAAGAAGAGTTTGCAAGATGTGGCATGATTAATAAAAACACAGAGACAGAAATTGGGGTTCAACCCAAAGGTCAGAAAAACAAAACAGCCAGCCCCTGGCTCTTACTTCTCCCTCAGTCTGAAATGGCGATCCTGCTGCCAGGAATCTCAGAATGAGACTGTGAGTGAAAACTGTCTCCTCCCATTTTATATTCTTCTCTAGGGCTAGGTGGCGTGCACCACTACCACCCGGTTTCTATGGCAAACTAGTGTGGCTACTGGGATTAAAGGTTTGTGCCACCACTGCCTGGTCTGGCTGACCAGTGCGGCTGTTTTACTCTCTGATCTTTTGGCAAGCTTTATTTATTAAAATATAAATGAAATAACACTATATCTGTGGGCAAGGACTCCCAAACTTCAGTGCAGGACTGAGCTTTGGGAGGTTACCGCCCTTAGAGTTTGAGAACTATCTATTATCCATGTATGTAGAAGGCAGGCCACACCATTGGTCCTTCAGGGGTGGCATGCTGCATATGTTGCCACCTGGTATGATATGGACATTACTCTCGTGAACTTTCAGCAGCTTTGATTACCTGGAGGATACCTGGGACCTGTCCAGTCATAGGGACAGCTCACAAGACCCCATCCCTCCTGGAGGATGCACTGGCAGTTAATAGTTGTTAACACAGAGGCATTTTCTTCAGTGCTCATAAGTGCCAATATTTCTGTAGGATACCCTTCACCTACACTCAGGTAAGCAACCTTAATTAAACTCATTGTTCCAGCAAGCTAGACTTGAGTGAAATTATTTCTTAGGCCTGTTGTTTGTACCCTATATGGGGTAGAAAGACCTTTGTTCATCTAACAGGCAAAACTTGACATAGCAAAGTATATTGAAATGGGGGCAGGGCATTCAAGTGCCCAGAGGCAGAAGGAAAAGGAAACTGAAACTTGGGTTTCAGTCTTGAAACTGAACAGTCTGACTGAATAGCAACTTTGTAGTCTGGAAAGAAAAAAGAGTTTCAACAGCAATGGGTTGTTGACAGGCAAGCAAAGGCAGCCTTGGAACCCTTGAACTTATCATCATTCATTTCCAGAGGGTAAGTGCTCCCCAGAGATGGAGGCTCAGAAGTTGCAACCATCTTTGCTGTCATAATGGGCAATTTCATTTGTGATCTAAGCTGAGTGAGGCTCCAGAGTGGATGGATATGTTTAGGACTGAATTCTGATTCCCACAGACAGTAAGCCTCACAGCTTCCTCATCTACAAAGGAGGATGGCAGTGATAACACTTCCCCGACAGGGATGTGTGAGAAGCCAATGAGATCGTTTAAGCACAGCTGGGCCTATAGGAAGCCCTTGGCACACATTAGCTCTCATTTCTCTCACTCCTTCAATAGATACACCTTGTGCACTTATTAAGAAGTCTGAGCCAAGCCCACAGAAGTAGACCCAGGGGAATCTTTGCCCTCTGGGAACAGACATCCAGAGGGAGAAAAGAGCAATGAGCAATACTTCTAACACCGGGAGGAAGTGCCGTGAGAGGAAGCTAGGAGCAGCTACACCAAAGACAAAAGTTATCAGCCCTGTTGGTCAGGCAAAGCTTCGGGACAGTCTGATTCCTAATCTCCCTTTAAGGGGGAGGTGGGGGGAAAAAACTAACTTGGTAAAGACCAAGATAATAGATGGAAGGGAAGCTCAGAAAGCGGGTTAACATGGGCTGAACTACAAAGATTTTAATAAACAGGGTGATTTGAAGAGAAAGGACAATGAGCTCCCGGCCATGGACATCACTGAAGGACAGGTGGTAAGAGCTACAGCCACAGAGCAAGGCAGAGCCTGGAGCTTCACAGATAGGACCAAAAGACCTGGCCTCTCTCTGTGAGTAATAAAGGCTCTGAATGCACACAGCCAGACCCTGCATCTTGGATAAGTTGCTGTGGTTCTCTGGGAGGGCGTAGAAAGGCAAACTATCCAGGAATTCCTGGCAGTAGTCCGTGCCAGAGGTAACGGGGCTACCTGAGGGCAGTGTGGTACAGAAATAATTAGGAAACCAACTTGACACAGCTCATAGGTGAGCTGTGTATCAACAACTAAAGGAGAAACCCAGACCCCCAGCTTAGGGGGTGGGCGTGCTGAGTAAGGAGGGGCTGGTCTCTGAAGCAGGTTAATCAGGGAGAAAGCAGGCTGAGGCAGGGAGCCAGGGGAGTTTAGATCTGGGACAGGCTGGACTGGACTGGTTTAAAGAACCCTGGACGGGGGGTCTTAGGAAGAAAAGGAGGTGAACTTGGTAACAGGCCGAGGTTGCTGACTGGGTAGACAGCTTCCAAGCACAAAGGGCTGAAGCCTGTCTCCTTCCTCTCTTGTTCACCTTCTGCCATCTTGCCCAGGCCCCAAATGTGGCTGCCTGCCTGACTTTCCAGTCGTTGCAGATGTTGATGGTACCATGACAACAGCCTCTTCACTGGGCCTCTTACCTTTTATCTGCTCTCGAATACATTTTGTTCCTCATTGCTCCTGCAGACTGACCTTTCTAAGATGCTGCATAAACTGGGTTACTTCCATGCTTAATAAACTTCAATGGCTCCCTATTGCCTTCAGGATTCAAGTAAATCTTTTCAGTGTGGTGGTTTAATAACTTTCTACTCACATAGTTGTTACATGGTTTTTTCAAAGAACTCAACAGGAAAAAAAATGAAATGAAACAGTTAGCTGTCAGGAGTTTGGAGATGGGCAAAGGTGGGCTCAGAATTCTTCACTACTCCTCCATGTTCACTCTATTGGTGACAACTTGGCCCCCTATATTGCCAAGTACCAGCGTGCCCTAGAATTTGGAAACAAAGTTTACAGACACTGGATAATTCCTTGTCTTGGGAAGACCTTCATGATATAGCCGGCTTGTCTCTTTAATTTTCTCCTTACCACACCTACTGCCATTCCTCAGAGAAGTGCTTAGAAATAGCAGGCTTCTGGTGTTAACCCTGCTCCCTTTACAAAATCCTCCCTCAGTTCTTCATCCCAGACTCTAACATCCTTTCACTTTGCGGTAATTACAGTTCATTATTTAGGCTCCATCTTAAAACTTTCTCCATCACTTTCCAGAAGCATTCTGCAATGCCTCTAGATGAACTCTCAGTTCCAGTCTTTTGTATCTCTGTCACATGTCCTCCTCGCTGCCATCCTTACTCTCCACCTCTAATCCACAAGTTCTCTAGGGCCAAGGCTGAGTCTCATTCATGTTTAAATCACTGCTAATACCAGAGTATCCCAGGAGCAGACAGTGGATACACTACTGTCCCTGAAACCCCACAACCAAGCCTGGCTCCCTGACCATGCAATGCCACACCTGCTAACTGCTTAATTCTTGCCTCCTCCAAAGAGTCAACAATCCTTGCAGTAGCACAAGGCATATGAGCAGCAAGATTCATTAACATACCAGGGGGAGTCAGTGTAGGAAAGATGTTGGCCATTGTGTGGCAGGAACGGGATTATAAACCAGAGCACGTGAACTTTGGGGAGTAACATCATTTAATTGTTGTAGCTTGCTCTCTCCATTATTCTAAGAAGCCAGGGGGTAGAAATGAACATAAAACACTTAAGCCATTCCCCAAAGGAAAATAGCTTAGTAACTTTCACTGGAGACAGTGTCTAAACACTGAATGGAAAAAGGAGAAAATAAATCAATTGTGTAGCTGTTTTTGACAGGGCGAAATGGTCTCAGAATCTCTCAACATCCTCAGCGGTCATAATCCAGGAAGTGACACCGTGGTCCCACACAACCCAATAAACCAAAGAGTCCTGACATTTTAGAATGAGAAGGATCTTGTAGACCACATAATCCACAGCTTCATTTCAAATATCGAAGAGTGAACGTTTTGACACATAAGTCTACATGTACTATATACAATAAAGTACAGGTTTCAGGGAGTAAGAAATTGGAAAATAGTTTAAGAACAAGGGGTTAAAAATAATTCCCTGAGAAATGTCGAGCATGAAACAGATCTTTTAAATCTGTTCGACAAACTCTGACCTATGCATTTTAGGGTTGGAAGTGTGTGGACAGCCACCCCAGGTATGAGTCAGCTGGGGAGAGGGTAGCATAGCGTCATAGGCACAAAGGAACTGCACCCACAAAGATGCATATTTTCTTGCAGTCCGTGGGGAGAAATTGAAGGAAATATGGTCATAGCATGCATCCACCTCCAGTTGCAGAATGGAAGACAGGGCATGGAAGCCAGTGGGAAGCTACAGCCAGGGAAGAGATGCACTGCAGAGAGGACAAGGAGATGGGAAACCAAGACGACACAGAAAGACTTAAGAAACGCTGAATATCGACCTGGAAACACTTGGTTATGGATTGATCTGAGAGGTGAAGAACAGAAAGGAGTCGTGGGGTGAGGCAGTGTTCTGGTTTTGGCAGCTGAGTCACTGGGTGATGCCACTACACAGGGAACACCCAAGTCCTACATCAGGCAGCACAGAGGAAGCATTGCCATTTAATGAGCACTTACTGTGTTCCAGGCATTAAGATCAGTGCTTTGCTTGTTGGTGCCTCATCCAACCATCACTTCAACAGTATATATTGGTAATATTATATTAAATTAAAAATACACTATTGCACAGGCATGTGTATGCTTAAGTGACTAAGCCCAACTCAGACATGGGGCTGAATAG
Source organism: Bramus lutescens (assembly GCA_001685075.1). Taxonomy (NCBI): domain Eukaryota; kingdom Metazoa; phylum Chordata; class Mammalia; order Rodentia; family Cricetidae; genus Bramus; species Bramus lutescens. The sequence continues at coordinate 8,788 of LOEQ01003003.1, read as the reverse complement.
AAATCAACAAATAAAATTGAGCCTGAAATGCTAATTAGATGTACAAATTGGATAGTAGCCAAAAACCTAGATTTCAGAAGATATATTCATATTGCTGTCCCAGAGGTCAAGGGAAGAAAAGGTTTCAAGAAAAAGGGAGTGAATGATTGGCAACATAATTTTAATTCGGGGATTATGGCAAACACTGAGATAGGATTTGACCCATGTTATTGATCTCAGCAGGAGTGCCTCGGTGAAGTGCTGAATACAGAGACTAAAAAGGGATGTGGAGGCAGTGAATATAAGCTTTTCCAAAGATCTGTACTCTAAAGAGGAGCAAAGAAACAGGGCAGTGGAGAGAAACATGGGGTCAAGGGCAGAATTCAAATTTTAAGGATGGGAGTCTGGGCTCTATGCAAAGAGAATGTTGATGTTAAAATAGAGACCAGGTCTTAAGTAGAGTGGCTGGACCTTGGGAGACACAAGTCATTACAGCCAGAACATCGGGGTCCAGATGCAGAGAAGCTGATGGAGGTACTACTGGGGGACTGAGGAACGCTTCTTCTTATTCTGATTTCTCTGTAAAAGAAGCTAAATTACCGAGTTAGAGCAAAGAGCTGCTGGGATGCTGAGGAAAGCTCAGAAAGACTTGTTCAGGTCTGGAACCCGCTTGAGATCTGTGGTAATAAACTTAAGAACTGGGTTCTTCCCCAGCCATGTGAGCCTCTTAGATGCAGGAACAGAATGAATGGGCAGGGAGCTTTAGCCAACAGGAAAGACTGAGGTTTAAGTGGGGAAGTACCATGAAAGGAAAGGGAAACAAGGGTATGTGTAAGAGAGAAACACAGTGATGGACAGAAACTGAAAAGTCTACTCTGGGCAGGGATAGTTGCACTGGGTTAGGCAGAATGGGCAGGCAGAAGCTGGAAAGCCCATGGGTTCAGGATGGCTGGACTGCAGGCGGAAAAAGAAGCAATTTGGAAAGATAGATAAAACTGTCCAGAATGTGTTGCCCTTAAAATGATGACTCTGTGGTTGTGGGAATTGATGATGGCAAGGTTGTAGGTGTAGGCACTCCTGTAGGTAAGCATGACTAAGGTGGAGTTGGAGAAGGTGTCATTGAAGAGGAGAGGCCAGTCACGAACGGGGATGAGTCATCTCCACAAATTCTGATGTTAGAAAAAAAAAACCAATGTCAAAGGCAGTGACCCAGGATTTTGAATATTTGATGACTAATAGCTGAAAAGGAGTGAACACAGGTCAGTGTACAATCTTAACAGATAGAGTCAAGGCTGTGTTATCCAACAATGTGCAAGTTGACAAACTGGGATAGAGATGAACTAGAAGGAAGAAAGGCCCATCAGGAAATAGGAACATGAAGCAAGGAGAGTGCTTCCTTCAAGTATAGACTCTGAGGGGGAAAGGCATCATTTGTTTGAGAAGGCTGCTGAGGCATCACAGCTTGGGTAGACGTCAGGAGTTCTCAAAAGCCCAAGGTTAGAGGATTAATTCAGCTGCACCCCAGAAGGCCTGGAGAGCTGGGCAGGAACTTGGTCAATGGACAGCTGTACAGAGTTGTGCAGAGAGACCTCTTGACAAAGATCATAGTGATATAAGAGACCAACCACCATTGTCTCTCGGGACTATGTTGCCCTTAGATATCCTTGGGGCTGTTCTGAGATTGTTCTGCCTCGAAGGCATCCAGGATAGTATCGTCTAGAGAAAGGAAGGATCTACAGGTCTGGGACAGAAGACAGGGTCAAGCTGGAGATGAAGAGCTGAAGTCATGCAGCCTATCCTTGGCTAGTACAGTTGTTGGAATATATGAGACCACCCAATGGTAAGCGCCATGTGAGAGAAAAGAGTTGTGTCCTGCAGAAGCCCTACTCCAGTACCCCAACACCAAGAGAGAGTTAAGAAAAGCTAAACAAGAGATGGGGGGAGCATCCAGAGGAGATGAAAGTCAAAAGCACAGGACTGTGCGGAGGACGAGGTCCCTGGCAAAGGCTAAAGAGAGGTCGCTTAAGGTAAGCTCTGAAAACTTTCCATCGGGTTTAGCATAGCAAGCCACTAGTGCTCTTGAAATTGTAGCTCCTTACAGGAGGCCAGAATGTTAGAGGTTAAGGAGGGAGTGAGAAGTGGGGGGAAAGGCAACTCCATCCCATGTCTCCTTCTAGCTAGAGAACTCTGAGAAGCCTGCGTGACCACTCCAAACCTCTGCTATCCAACCCACAGCTAGGAACATTAATACTGGCTCGTTGGATTGTCATATTTAAGTAAAATTAGGTAAAACAGCATCTGGAAAATAAAAAGTATGCCATAAATAATCATGGTAAATGTGGCATTGGTAATTACTACTACTGCTTGCCTGCAAAGAACTTGAAAAATTAAAATTGCACTAGGAAAGGGCTGTAGAGTTGGTAGATATATTTTTATTTTATTTTGATTTTTTCCCATAGAATAGACTGGAGCAGCTGCTGGCTTAGAGACTAAAAATATAGTTGTAAGAAGTGAAGACTACTGTCCCTTGTTGAAATGAACCCTTAACCCTGGATGTATCCACTCATATTATAAGGAACAGAGCTGACTTGAAAACCCTCAAATGCATTTGGAAAAAGTCACAAGGGTTCCCAGAAAGTGTAGCTGTTCAGAAACCTCGAGCATTGCCATCAACAGCTTCAACAGGCCTTATCGCTCCAGTGTAATATGCTTTCTGAAATGAAATGCTGTTGATTATACAGCCAGGCTATGATTTTCTGATTTGTGCAACAATATCTTGCTGGAAGGAAGATAGATTTTCATGGACTGAATTCCTAATCCAGTGCCTAATTCTGTCCCAGGTACAAGAAATCTTGATGTGTTACCTGAAGGGAAAGCTTCGATTTCTGGAAAATGAATATTATAGAGTTTTCTATGACCCAAAGAGACTAGCACAGCAGGCACAGGCTGCACACTATGGTTAGTTTGCCAGCTGCATTAAGATGCTGGATCCGGAAACCAGTAAGTGTGCATCCTGACTGACCATCCTCTGTGTCCAGTGGCTCCCGAGCTTCAGCAAACTCAAAACGCAACAGTTAGATTAGCACCTACTTATCAAAGATAAACTGTGGAAAGGTTAAGTGTGAATATCAGTGTCAAGGACATTAGCAGTCTCTCTAGCTTGGGAGGAGAAGGGGCAGGTAAGTAGACCACAAGGGCAGCTGCAGAAGGGTTGTTAGGGAATGGATGCCTACAAGCTTTTCAAGTGTGACTCATTTATTATCTTCTGTGATGAGCTCAGTGGACAAGAGGAACCAGATACAAAGAAGTCATGAGAAAGCACCGTCTGTTCTCTTGTCCCTGCCCCTGGAAGCTAGCTATGGTCAGTCCCTCCTTGGTACTTAACTACTTGAAACTGCTTTTACTGAAGGCTCTAGATCAGCAGTTCTCAACCTTTCTAATGTGTCAATCCTTTACTACAGCTCCTCATGTTGTAGTGACCCCCCCAACTATAAAAGTATTTGGTTGCTACTTTATAACTGGAATTTTGCTACTGTTATGAATAGTGATATAAGATCTGCAGTGTAACTACAAGGGGGTTGCAACCCAAAGTCTGAAAACCCCTGCTCTAGAATCTCTCCCCAGGAATGGGGTGATGGCTTAAATACGGAGCTATGGTTCCCTATCTATTTCCAAAGACTTCAGGAAAAGCCGGCTGTCTCTGTTAACTGGCGAAAGGATCAGAAAACTAAGGGAAGCCTTAGTCACTGGTGTGCACCTGACAATAAGTGCATCTAGAGAAGACTGTGGAAGAACCTAGTATTGGATGGTTTTGAGATCAGGATGATCTTGCTCCCTGATGTGGGATTTCCCTCTGCATGCTATAAATACCATTGGTTAATAAAGAATCTGCTTTGGGCCTATTATAGCACAGAACAGGGCAAGGCAGGAATTCCAAGCAGATAGAGGAGGAGAGAGTAGGTGGAGTCAGGGAGACGCCATGTAGCTCCCAGAAGACAGAGATGCCCACACTCCAGGAGTAAACCAGGAGCCTCATGGTAAAATATAAAATAATAGAAATGGGTTAATTTAAGATGTAAGAGCTAGCTAGAAATATGCTTAAGCTATTGGCCAAACGGTATTGCAATCAATACAGTTTCTGTGTCTGGGTGATCAGGAACAAACAGGCAGCCTCCATCTACAGCGTCCCATATCTCACTGTGCTCCACCTCCTAGCTTGTTCCTTTGCCAGCTCCTCCAAGAAGTCCTGGGGACAACAAAGTTGAATGGGTATAAAGAGATATAAGATTCTAAGTTAGTCTCCAACATGAAATGGGATGCTGAGGGTAAAGGGGGCATTAGTAGAAGTCTGAGCATGTGAAGGACCTTGAGTAATGGGGTGGGGATGGTCTATTGTAGGCTGAAGTGGGTCAGACATAGAATGGAAGGGAACCTAGGGCTGTGTCGTGGAGTTAGGGGTCTAAATGCCAGACCAAGGACTTTGGATGCATTATTGTATGCAGTGGGAACCACTGATGGCTCTGGAGTGGAAGGGGATTGACAGAAAAATGCTACAAGATATGGTTTCATCAGTTTGTGCTAAAAATGAGAATGATCTTTAATGCCTTTTGTTTGAATAATGAGCATTGTTAGGGCTAATCATTATTTCTTAGAGAATGTTATTAATGTGTGTTCATCTCTTTCATAGATAATATAAACAAGGTCATCTGGGTATATTTTCCATTGCAAATAGCCCATTTAGCTTAGAAACTCATAATTGTGTCCCTGCTGAATCTATCCCAGTGCCCTGGGTACTGTGAGACTATAGTACACAGAATCATATTTCTGCCTCCAGCTGAAAACTTTTGGAAGCAGAAGGATGAGGTGAGAATAATTCACTACCACAGACATCCAATTTAGTCAAGATTCTTAAAGTTTTAAGTAGCAGAAGCTAGTTCAAGTAATCTAAGACTAGCTATGGAGGTAAGCTACAGAAGCATTCGCTAAAAAGCTATGTGTTGGGAGCTGTGAACCCCCAGATCCTGAATTTCTTGTAAACAACTTGTTTTCCCCTGATCTGAGTGCCTACAGCTGCTCTGAGCACGAGACCCTCAGGAGTTCCTGATGACAGGGGAAGGTTTCTGGTGCATTTGACTGGGGCGTGGCTATCCCTATATAAGCTGCCCCTGAACACAATAAAGGGGGCATTCTTGGGGAATTTTGGCATCAAGGATGACCTGTGTCTCTCTTTGTCTGTGAGTCTTTGTGTGTTTAAATCTCCAGCCCCTTGCCGGGTTCACGAACTGTATGGTGGCGCATAGAGCACACATGGGTGTCGTGCACCGCAGCTATGGTCCTGACACAAGGGGATCTTGGAATGGCAGGGAGAAGCAGGTCTCCCCAAGGGCTAGCATTGGTGACTTCATAGCCTATTGCCTCTGTTGGCCAATGCTTTCTACTGAATGTGTCACATGGCTACTCCCCAGTGCTTTGGGTCTAGCCAACCTCAAAAGGTCCCTTGAAACCAATGCTTCTCAGCTCAAAACAGAGTTCCCAAGATAGAAACTGGATAGCTTCTGTCCTCATCCAGCCAATGTGGGAAGGAAAGTGGAGATGGCTCGTGTGGGATAAGAAGTGCTGAGCCCAACTGATGTCTATGGAGTGGTAGTCAGTTCAAACAAGGAACATGTGTGAACGGAACCCAACTAATTTACCATCTTTGCCAACATGGCCTAAGAAACTTCAATGACTCTGCAGTTTAGAGATAAATAGTCCCTCAAAGTTGATGGATTATTGGAAGCCTTCCTGAAGAAACAAGCTTTGAGGGGTGCGTGGCATTCAGGGTCACACAGTTAAGAACCTGAGATACACTGGGGTGTCTCTTTTTTAAATTAATTAATTTTTTAGATGATCTTTTCTCATTTTACATACCTATCCCAGTCCCACCCCTAATTCTTCTGTGACAACCATGCATCAACACACTTGGCAATTTTTACATAGATCCTGGGTCTTGAACGCATGTCTTCCAGTTTTTACAGCAAGCACTTTACTGATTAAGCTCTCTCCCCAGCCCCAAACTTTCGCCTTTTACATTGTTTAAATCTCACCCTGCTTTTGTGTCTAAGTGTCCAAACATAGCTGTCCCATTTGACCTTCGTTGTATTTCCTATAACACCTGCCTAGTAGATACTGACCAGCAGTGCTAAACCATAATTCCAAATTCTTTGAAGAGAGGACCTGTTTTGGCCCAATTTTGTTTGGCCATATTTATTTATGATTCAAGTCTACCGTGGCTAGGAATATACAAAATGCCAGAGTTTAAATGTGGTTGGATTGAGTGGTGGCTCAGGTCTATAATCCCAGCACTGGGTAGGAGGTTAGCCCAGGATAATTGCCATGAGTTTGATGCTACACATATCTTCATAGTGATTTAGAAGCCATAAACCAACCTAGGATACAGAGTGAGACCCTGTTAGCAATCAAGCAAACAAAAACTCAATGGTTATAGCTAACTGTATTATACTGAAAAAGGAGAACTTGAAGAAAAAAAAGATAAAACACTCAATTCTTGGAAATGTCATAGACATCTATCAATACCAGCAGAGTCAAATAGGGGAATAAGAAAGCCTGACAAATCTGATGGGCTTAAGGGCAACCTCAAAAATCATCTCCTTACACTAATAATAATCAAGTAGGCATTTTAAATGATACAATTCATAATTGTAAAATTTTCATAAAATATATAGGATTTTAAAACTTTCATGGAAGAAATCTTAAAGTTCTAAAAAACAAAAGTCCAGTCTAAACAACACTTTGAATAAGAGATTTTTGCCACAGTCCCAGATGGCACAGCTATGTACTTCAAGAACACAGCACTTTCCATGTGTTTATTGGCCATTTGTCCTTCATCCTGTGAGAACAGCATGCTCATTTCATTAGCCCATTCATTGACTGGGCTGTTTGATTTATTTATATTTCATGTTTTGCATTTTTATGTGTTCTAGATATTAATCGGTCAGAAGTATAATTAACAAAGATTTTCTCCCAGTCTGTAGGCTGTCCCTTCACTCAGTCGGATACGAAAGCAGAAGTGAAATCATTTAAAGGAACAGGGGAGAAGACAAGAGGAGGGGTGGAACATAGCACATAAAACACGCCAAATTCTGTCACATGCTCATCTGAAAATGTCCTTACAGAGTCCAGGACCATATGTAATAAATGCATGCCAATAAAATATAAGAATACCAACTGTCCTGGAATTAGTCTATAAATTCAGCACAATTCCAAGCAATTCCCTAGGCAGAGCTTACAGGAGCTTTCTAAGTATGGCATAGAGCTTACATGGCAGCAGGAACCCAGGCAGAATTCCCTATGAGGTGTTCAGAGCTTCCACCTGCATTGCCTGGAACCAGTGGGGAAATTGTCCTTTGTTCCTCAGTTGACCTGCAGAGCTGATGCAACCCAGTCAAAACTTTCAAAAGACTTTTGTAAAGAAATTAAAAGAATGACTCTAAACTCTAAGCAGCAATGTGGATGGTCTAGAAAAACCAAAACAGCGTGGAAAAAGAAGAGTGGAAGAGCCTACTCTACCAAAATCTACAAAGAGATTGAAGTAACTGGGAGGCTGTGCTGTTGGCATAGAGATTAATAGACGAGGAAATGTCAAATATGTCCACAGTACATTGATATTTTAACAAGGTCCCACACTAATTCCATGAGAAAGAAAATATTTTTAAAAGGACATTGAAATTTCTGCAGAGGGGAAATTAACATTCAAATTTATCTCTAGCTTATATATAAAACTTGAGATTATATACTTAAATGTAGGAGCTAGTACCATAAACTCTCTTAATTGAAACAAAGCACAGCTTTGTGATCAGAAGCATCCTACTTAGTTCCAGCTGTCAGCCTACCATAATCTGAGGGAGTCTCGGAGGAGAGACTTTCCAGATCAGACTGACCTGTGGCCATGTCTGTGAGGGCTTGTCTTGCTTAAGATTGATGTGGGAGGGCTCAACCATCCCTAGGCAGGAGGACCCCTACTCTATAAGAAAATTAACTGAGCATGAGCCAGTGAGCAGGACAAAGCAGACCCGGGTGCCTACATGGTTTCTGCCTTTGAAAAACCTGCCCTGACTTCTTTAGCGGTGGATTGTCACCTGGAAGTTTAAGCCAAATAAATGTTTTTATCCCTAAGTTGCTCCAGACAGAGTGTTTGCCACAGCAGTAGGAAGCAAAATTAGAACAGGTGAGTAAGAGTCTCTTAATCAAAACTGAACAGTAATTAACTCTAATTTTCAATTTAAAAAAACTCAGTAAATTGGGAACCCACAAAATTAAAACAAAAGTTTCAAATCCAACAAATTGAACATACTGAATGTTCCTATAAGTCAATCTTAGAAAAATAATCCAAGAAAAAAATCAAGTATCAAAAAAAACTCCAAAAGAGAATAGCCAATAAGGTGCCCAATATCATAATCATCAGGAGAATATCAATTAAAAGCAGAACTAGGTCTATTCATGTTCACTAGCATGGCTTCTGTCTGAAATATTAGCAGCCCTTAGTGCCAGTAGGTGAGGGAGAGCTAGAACTCCAAGACTTCGAGGTAAAAGGTAACGACTACAATGATTCTGAAATGTTTCTGTCCTTTAAGGAAGGGAAATGTAAGCCCACATTAAGAACCAGAGATCTTTTACTTGGATATTTTACAAAGAGAAATGAAAAACATGTCCACAAGACTTTTGTTGTAATATGTATAATAACTTTTCACACAGTGTAAAAAACATAAGCACTGCACATGTCCCTCAGCAGGAAAATGAAAATAACTTA
>LOEQ01003002.1:133860-150506 GCA_001685075.1 Bramus lutescens | reverse complement strand
TAGCTGGGGTTAGGAGCCCCTGCAGAATGAGCAGGAAGTTTAGGGGATTGAGGGGTGTCTGCGTTTCCACAGGCCAGGAACGCACTCACCCCTCCAATGGATCTTCTGGTATAGGATCAGGGCCCCTTGCTGTCCAGGGACTTCGCAGACAAAAGGTCTACCTTACTGCTGGCAGGCTATTGAATCAAAGGAACTCTGCCTGGTTGAACTCACCACCTGGTCCCAGCGCCCAAACAGGCTGAGCTGGGGGATCTATGGGCCCGAATAAGGGAAGGGAGGAGGTGCCTGAATGCAAGCTGGGATGAGGGTCTTACTATTAGTTTTGAATGCTTAACCTAGCTTAGGCTCATTTCTGGCTAGCTCTTTGAACTTAAGTTAACCTTGTATCCTTAGCTTCCTTTTGCCTTGGGTCTTTTTACCTTCTCTTTCTTACTATCTTTATATTTCACTGGCTTCTTGCCCCATGTATCTCCCATGTTCTCTCCTCCCTCTCCTCTTCTCTTCTCTCCCCTTTCTTGATTTCTCCTCCTATTTATTCTCTCTGCCTACAATCCCACCTATTCCTCTCCTGCCTAACTATTGACATTTATTAGACCAATCAGATGCCTTAAGAAGGCAAGGTGAAACAAACATAATACATCTTTACATAATTAAGCACACATCTTTACATCATTAAACAAATGCAGCATAAACAAAAGTAACACATTTTACACACTTAATGTAATATGCAGCATAAACAAAAGTAACATATCTTTGCCCAGTTAAAATAATATTCNGTAGGAAGCTAGGGGCAGTAGCCGGAGTTAGGAGCCCCTGCAGAATGAGCAGGAAGTTTAGGGAGTTGAGGAATGTCTGTGCTCTGTTTCAGTGGGTCAGGAATGCACTTACCCCTCAGATGGATGTTCTGGTACAGGATCAAGGCCCCTTGCTGGCCAGGGCCCTCGCAGACAAAAGGTCTACCTTGCTGCAGGCAGACTATTGAAACAAAGGCACTCCTGCCTGGTTGCACTCACCACCCAGTCCCAGCACCCAAACAGGATGAGCTGGGGGATCAATGGCCCCAAAGAAGGGAAGGGAGGAGGCGCCTGAATGCAAGCTGGGATGGGGTAGGAAGAGGGGGGCAGTAGCTGGGGTTAGGAGCCCCTTCAGAATGAACAGGAAGTTTAGGGGATTGAGGGATGTCCGTGCTCTATTTCCACGGGTCAGGAACGCACTCACCCCTCCAATGGATCTTCTGGTACCTGTTTTGATGTCTTTAATGAGTGTTAAGACACATGTCAACATCTCTGGATGTATTAGCAAGCTGTGCCAATTTTATTAATTCTCAAAGACCTGTCATCCTTCAAACCTAACTGTGGCAAAACATTGAAATATTAACTGGCCACAGTGGCCAGTTAATATTAACTGGCTTTGCTAGTGGCATCAGGAATATTCAAATAGGTTAAAAAAAAAAAGATGCAACACTCATTTTCTCTATAAGCATCCATGCAATAGTTCTGCTATGAATACATTGTTTATAATAAAGATGGAATGCTCAGAACCTGGGAATTCAGAAATAAAGTGCGCACTCTTCCTATTTTATTAATTAAGACACAAACTTACAATAACCAATAAAATGAGAAAAAAAAGTCAGTTCCATGGAACTCTGCTTGTGTTACAGTTTAGGAAAAAAATAAAGTTTAAAACAATATGTTCAATATGATCTCAGCTTTGTAAATAATTCACAGATATAAACAGAAACAAGACCAGGATAATGAATCAACTGCAGGACTTCTGGTTTTAGCCATTTGTTTGCTTGCTGCTTTTCTAGTTTGTACAAGATTTTGCAAATCCCTATTTTCTAAATATCACAGCAAGAAGAACTAAAACCAGTAATGACTACACAAAGTTCACACTTGGTTTCATCTCAAACTCACTTGAGGTATCAGCAGCTGTTCTAGGGGGAGTGCTAAGTCTCCAGGGAGGGACAAACATGAACCTTACAAAATGCCCCAGGGGTCTCACCTCATCCTTGAAAGTCCTTAATGGCATCTACAAGTTAATGTTTGTCTAGATAGCATCAACACACTTGCAAATGTTTCCTTTTTTTCCTTAGGCTTCAGGTCCATCCTTAGTCAACTTACCCTAGCCAGGCTCACACATTTGATCACCATAACAGTGATTCTCAAAGTATTACTTTTGTAGGCTGAGATAGTATTTCTGCTCTGTCTCCCTTTGTATTGTCTGTTCTGGGGGTTCATTCTGAGAAAGTAGACTGAAAATCTCCCCTGCTACACACACACACACACACACACACACACACACACTTTATAGCTCTTCTTAAGTCCAAGACCCTGAAGCCGAATGACTCTGAGGTCAACGGTGCCTGGCTTTGAATTTTAGCTCCATGACCAACAAAGAAGCTGTGTGACTTTGGGCAAAATACTTGGCCTCTTTATGTTTTGTTTTTATGTTATATTTTTGTGGGAAAAATATTAGCACTTACCCAATGGGCTTGTTAGGAGGGCAGGAGTTAAGACCCAATGACCTTGAAACGGTGACACAGTGTCTGAGCTCTACAAAGAACAAGCTGACAGCTATTGTCTACCCCTCCAACACCCATTATCAACACTTCTTTCCATTGCTCTGGCTCCTGAGAAGTTGACCATTATGGGATGATGCCACAAGTCCGCCTCTAGGAGATCTAGTGTAGGATTTACGTTCTAGGCTTTGATCCTCCTGGAATCCACCTTCCCCCCGAGGGATCTGGCCATGGCTGGGTCCCTTCCTTGCACAGGCAGGATATGCAGCTGCAGTGCTTGAATGGCAGAGCATCCTCCTGTGCATGTCTCCTCTGGTTTCTGCAGCATCCTTGCCTTCCCTTGTTTCTTAAGGGTTGAAGCTGATAACGACCACCCCCCCAACCGTTACTAACCCCTAGTTCCTCATTGAGCTTTGCTAGTTCCATGATTCTTGCCTCCCACCACTATAAATTGCTTCTTCTCTAAATGCATTTTATTTCATCGCTTTTGAGTGAGCCAAGTGTTTCCTGCTGGGACCCTGGCCGACACAGCTGAACATTATTAATACATGCGTCCTTCTGCTCGTAACAGTACTGCAGTCAGAAGAGTTTGTCAAGCATAAAGGTGATCATTTTATTGAGCATGCAAGGCACCAGACAGCTCTCAGATACTTCTGAATTATGAATGCCCCAGGTTTGCTAAGCCATCAGACAATCACAGTGGTAGACTCTAAAGGATGGAATTTCTACTTACTGTTTTATGGATGTCATCTGATGTCTGCTGCTTGGAGATCATACTAGGCTGTGCATTGTGGTGCGTCATTTGTTTGATTACCTTTTTAAGATTCTTGTCAGTTTGAACTTTCCTCTGTCCAAAGCATGTATGAGAAATGCCTGTCTGCTTTTACTAAATTTCTACCAGGTTGTCTTTATGAGTTAACCATCTACTCCTTCATTTAGGTATGTACTTGAAGCTGAAGCTCTGCCTCGAGTCAGGAAAATACTTTGCGGGAAAAGACACTATCAGAAAAAAAAAAAAGAGAGACCGCAATTTTCAGGAAACTTAACTGTGTAGCTGGAAGAAGTAAAATCTGATCCTCTAATTACACACATGTGTGATGGAGGGAGGTACATGGTACCAAAAGAATCTTTGATTAAAAGAAATTCAAGTATCCAGGAGGTGAAGGAAGTTATCTCAAAGATTGTGAAAGAGGCAAGGATTGGAGGGATAAGAATGGAAAAGCGGGGACTCATGGCTGCCGTCAGGTAAGGGTGGGAGAGGGCTAGAGAAGGCCACGGGATCTGCCAGGCTAGAGAAGAGTGGGGGAGAAGAAGGGCAAGAGCAGTGAGGCTGGGAAGAAGCTAAAGTGGGGGACAAGATGGGTTCTTACAGGGCATGGCCGGCTGTTGCTGCGAACGGGAAATCATTGGAGGATTTCAAACCTGATTGGGTTTGAGTTTTGTAAAACTCATTTGCTCTCTGTAGGAACTGTTCTTCTAAACTCTAGGATTCCAGAAGCCCCAACCTTCAACCAGTCCCCACCCCCTGAAGAACAGAAAATGTTCACTGGTTTCCTTGCAGGTGATTAGACCGAAACTGAATTAATTCCTGCTAATTAAAAGGATTCCTCTTAAGGCCCTGGCAGTGACAGGTAATTTCAAGATGAAATCATTGCTTGTGTCTGTGTCTAATCTGTCCCCGCTACCACACTTCAGCGAGTCAACACGGCTACATATTTTTGTAACTTTCCAGTCATTTCCATGTCACAGCTATCACTAGGCTCCCCGCTGGACCCAAGTACACACAACTAATTAATCAATCAATCAAGAAGGAGAGAAAGTCAAGCCTGATGCTACAATGAGAGTCACAAGCTTGCTAAACTCAATGACTGGTTTCCATCAGAATTAAAGAAAAGGATACCTTCTTAATAGGAAGCAGAATTGGCAGTTTAACGCTAAGGTCTAAGACTTACGGGCTTGTCATTTAGGGTTTTGTGGTCGCTGGGTTGGAGGGAAGCAGATCTATGGCTGGGATCAAGCTACTTTGTGCCTTCCTGCGAAGGGAGGGGGGAGCCCAGAAGCAAGGACAGCAAGGGAAGGAAAGGAGCCCTGGGTCAGGAGTTAGATCTTCCAGGACTTGCTAAGACACAGACCCACTACATGAGTAATTTGGGGCAAGTGATGTGTTATAGGACCTCTGTCTGTGGGAAACATTCATGAAAATAGACAACTCTGGCAGGGAAGCATGCTAGCTAGCCAGTTTTCTGTCACTGTCATAGAATTCCTGAGATGATGGATTTTTTTTTTGAAACTGATACTGGAGTAAGGTAAGAATGAGCTGGACATTAAGCAGCTAACATGTGGGCCTTCTGAGGGACTCTAGTCAGCTTCCAGACTGTGACTCTGCAGAAGCCTGTGAAAGAGAAAGTGCCCGGTGGTGGTCATCACTCATGAAGCTAAAGGCACTAAATAGAGAGGAGAACAAGTGTTTCTTGCCTCAGGATCTAGCCCTGCTGACCCTCATCCCCCCCCAACTTCCTGGCGTCCCCCTCCTCCGCACTCCTGTCTTTAGGCCGGACTGACTCTGGTAGCCATGTTTTCAGGGCTCCACCCATCACATCGCTACCTGGCCTATCTATCACAGACCTTCCAAGACTTTTGCTTCCATCTGGTGTGATCCTGGGACACAAGAGAAGCCATCTAGCCCTGATATCAGGCCTATGTCCGTGGACATCAGCTTTCCGCATTATAAAATCAGTTCATTGCACCAGTAAATAATTTCTCAGGCTTGTTGTTGTTGTTTTGGTTTGATTTAGTTTTTTCTGTTTTTTTTCAAGCAGGGTTTCTCTACGTAGGCCTGGCCGTCCTAGAACTTGCTCTGTAGACCAGGCTGGCCTCTCACAGAGATCCATCTGCCTCTGCCTCCTGAGTGCTTGGATTAGACATGCACACCATCATTACCTGGCTAATTTCTCAGCTTTTTAATACTTCATGAGTATTAAATCTAAGTATTTTAATCTAAGTTGTAGGGAACACCTAAGTATTTCAATCTAAGTCATAGGGAACACTGTAATTCCACCAAAAAGGAGAAAGTGGAAAAATAGGTGCTCAAAGAGAAAAAGATTCTGGATAAACTAAGTTCTGCTATTACATTTGTTTAAAATATACAAGGAAGGAGCAGGGAGACGGGTCAGTCAGTAATGTGCTCTTCTTGCAAGCAAGACCCCTCTTTTGAACAGACAAGGCAGAGAAAAATCTTTAGGGCTTTCTGGCCAGCCAGCCTAGTTAGGTGAGCTCCAAGCCAGTCAGAGTCCCTGTCTCAAAAAACGTGAACTGTGTTGAGCTCTGGCATCCACACGGACATGAACGCATTTGCATGCACACGTGCATGCAAGTGTACACACATACACACACAACTATGCAAATAAGCCTTGTCCCTAGCAAGTCCCAAATTTCCTATCCTAGGAAGAAGTTACAACCAGAGGGGCAGTTAAATCCGATGGGGCAGACATCAGAGCTGGGGCCGTGTTTAATAACTCAGCTACAGTGCCTCGCCCAAATCCTCAGAGAATCTGGCAGGAAAACTCACTGAATAAAGAAGTGAAAACAGAGATATGTGGGAAGGGACCGGCAGAGGTATGTATGGCTGACCGATGTGCGGTAAGGGAGGCTGGAAGAGAGACTGGGTGGAATTCTTGAAGAAAATATCTCAGCAACTAGTGTGAACAATGCATTTCTCCTCAAACCTGAAGAATTTCTCCAAAATCTGAAAGAAAACAAAATGTTGATTTCTTCTCAAACCTTAAGAATTTTTCCAAAATTTGAAAGGCAGCAAAATGTTGGGTTTGAGAGTCTGTAAGAGCCTGAATGTGCAGTGGAAAATGAGGAACCAGTTTGGGGTTCTGGAGATGTGGAAGCCTCTTCAGCACACTGGGCTGGTAGATGGTAGGGACAGCAGCCCTGCACAGTAGAGGTGTCTGTGACACATCACACAACGAAGGCAGACAGGAAGGTCCGACAGTGCAACCTTCTCATCTTCCCCCTTACAGTCAGTGTCAATGGGTACATACGTTACTAAAATTTTCAGTGTTTCCTGTTGACCGTTTCTACTACAAACAGCCTGTGTGGGCGGTGGAGCGCCAGAATTGGCACCAGGGAACACTGGCTGCATGGGTGGAGAGGCTTGGGGGTCTGGGAGAGGTGTTTCCTGGAAGCAGAGGTGTCCACACCCTTTCAGGAGACGACTTTGGCAGCCTTTTCAATTGCTTCAGACGATTTTGGTCTGCTAAAGAAAATACTGAAAGCTTGTCAGAACGGAAAGCTCTCTTGGAATCACAAAAAATGAATTTTTCCCTCTTCTGCTGCAAGTTTATCTCAAGAGAAAAGAAAAGGCTGAATGAAGCGAGTTTAATAGCAAAATGAAAGGCAGTTCTTTTGAAACCCGGGGTTGTACCACTCCGGTATTCCGAGCCAATGATAAATGTGATCTGTGCCGTGCTTGTGGGATACTCGGCCTAAGTGCCTACAAATTAATTGAAAAATATCCCAGATAGCCTGCATGGCAGCGAGAGCCCGAGGTCGCTGCAGAACAAAGGCAGGAGAGCTCTTTTGTTTGGTTGCAGGTGCGGGTGACCTTGTGAGAAGCACACTATAAATTGCTGAAACTGTGGGATGATAAGCCAGGATGACAGATTCCTGTCACTCTCCCTCAGTAACAGATGGGCTCACCTTCCTCGGGTCTACAGAGGCACATACATCAACGGAGCCCATTGCCGTTGCCGAGCTTCGGAGGCGCGCATTTCCAAACACCTGGAAGAGAGATGTGGCCCCGCACTGCACCTGCCCACAAGAGTTCACCTTTCTTTCCACGTTCTTTCTGTGCTTTTCTCTTGACATTTTCTTCTGTTTCTCCTTCCTTCCTGTCCATGGAAGTGGCATTTAATGATGATGTCTGAGAACGAGGATACAACGTCGGTAGAGAAAACCCACGATACGGTTCTTACAGCCTGTCTTTGTTTCCCAGAGCAAGCAAATACAAGCTAGAGAGGCGGGGAGACAGACCTTGAGTGGTGATAGATCACGTTATAGAAGAAGAAAACAGGGCCACAACAGGAGTTTGGCCATGGAGTGTCTGTTGCTATGACATACAGCAGAGGGTCAGGGAGGTAACTCTAGATCCCGTCAAGAGAAAAGCCGTGTCGGGGCCCCTTGCAATCATTCTATACTTTATTTGTGAGGCATTTGAATTTTTTCTTCATCCTCTTAATGTTTCACGCAAGAAATAATGGCCTGCATTTCCTTCTGCCTCCTTCCTGAGCTAGTAAGAAGGAAACCTAACAGCCGGGAAGCTCTTCTGTTTGAAAACTAAGAGTAACAATTTGTGGCAACACACTGATATAGATTTCTGAGGAAATGCATGTGAGGTTTGGTGGAGGAATTGCAAGAATAGTCTTCGGAGTCAGGTGAATGGGGGCATAGCTTCACTGGCACCATGTTAGTTTTCATCTGCAAGCCTGTTGCCCTGGGTAGCAAAGGGGAACACTAGTACTTGCCCAACACAGTTAAAATGAGGATGAGATAGATACACACAGGAAAAGCCCACCCTCATGCCCAGTGTCCGCTGCACAAAAAGCGTCAAAGAATCGTAGCTTTCATTCACAAAGGAGCCCTGCAGCATATTCCTGCAACTTCTAGTAGAGTCTGTGGTGTCACATGAGAAATCAACATAGAGGGGTAGGAAAAAGCATGATTTAAATAAGCATACTCTGAGTTCTGGAGACAAAGAGCTTCACAGCGGCATCTCACTGGCTGCGTAGTTTCTAGAAAGTGCTCACCACCTGGATCAGAAGACAAAAGATGATCTGTCTTCATAGACATTGTGAGGGGTGCCTGGTGTTTATGAACATAGATAAAGACTGTTCAGATTCTCTAGACAGTGGAATGGGATGGAATATGTGCTTCTGTGTAGGGAGGTTTGTTTGAGGAAAGTGGCTCTCTTGTGACTAGGGACAGGGGCCGACAAGTCAAAATGCAGACGTGGAGGCAGTCAGTTGGAGACCCAAGGAGACACGATATTGCGGTTTAAGTCCAAGGTCTATAACAGTAGATACTTCGAAGGTCGGGAGTTGCAACCCAAGTTTAAAGGCCACCTGACCTAAAGTTCCTCTTACTCAAGGGAGATCTATCTGTTGTCCCATTGGGGCCTTCAATGCCCTGTGTGAGACACTGTGTTCGAGAGGACAGTCTGCTTCACAGATTGTCCAGTGCACGATAACCTACGAGCAGTGGTGTTTCCTATCCACTGTGGACTTCAGATTGTCACTGCATCGTGCCACAGGCAAAGCATTACAGAAGAGCAGACTAAGCCTTGACTCGACTCTGCCCTTTAGCTCAGTTCTGTCCATGTAAGTGTCTTCAAACCAATCAACCAACCAAACTCTCACAGAAACCTCCAGAATCATGCTTGAACATGGTGAGCCCTGTGACGCAGCCAATTTAAAAGGGAAATTAACCGTCTTAAGTCATTTCAAACAGGCTCACCCTTTTAAAGCAATGCAAGTGACTGGTTAAACTGGCTTTGAGAAATCAGAGATGGATGTCCTGATGGGGAAATGCCTTTCTTCAGTTAGGTCTGGATCCTCGGGATGAGGGCAAAGACTCACCATAGAGATGAGGCATCCTAAATGTTATGATGCAAGCTTCCAGCTTTCTGACTCCCATTACAGTGAACACCTGATTTTGGATCAAATATGGATGTGTCCACTACCAAAGGAGAGTGCCCATCATGGCTTCACTGCGATAGCTCATATTACCCTTCCAATGTGATTCCTAAATCATGTGGTAAGGAGGAACTGTTACCTAACTCTAGCTTAATGATTAAGGGTGAGTCTAACCTTCATGTGGTGTGACATACTCTAAAAGTGAGAGGAGGAATGGATGACATTTTCTGGTTCATTTTCAATGAAGTATACTGCCTTTCCACATGTGCCCATCATTTTGAAGCTACCTATAAAATACCAGTGTGGCTTGCTTCTGCAGGCTGTATACCGAGCACCCTTCTGAATGCTCTGCCTAATTTCCCCCCACGTTGTAATTCATTGTTGGCCTTTTCTACAGTGAATTGTTGGAATTAACCAATAAATCAGCTGGAAAAGACATGCCAATTTCCTTCCCAGTTGATAAATTACAGTGTGAGGTTGGCATAACGTGTTTTATTGTATGTGCATGTGTGCGTGCATGTGTGTGTGTGTGTGTGTATGTGTGCACTCAAGCACACACCTGCACATGCACATCTGCTGTATATCCTACTCCCAAATTTACTTTTCAAGAAATGCCAAAATCTGAAAGTTTCTCTACTACACATGAGTTTTCATGGAATATATATAGTATTATATGTCTATCTTGTTATATAAAGATCTACTCGATCAATCAATGAGTGACAGTTATTGACAACTGGAACATAAGATTATTCTGCTCACTTACAAGCATGTACTATAAAAATTAATTTGCTTTTAGTTCTTAGACTTAATGTGGTCCTGGGCCTCAGGATTCTTTACCTCTCAGGTCTTAATATTCTTAGTAATTACCACATTAACCCTTTTAAAGATCAGTGCTCCCCAGTGATGCATAGTTCAGTAACTTACAAAATGTGTTGCATTATTCTTTCTTTAACAAAATATTATTGCAATAAAAAGTAAGAATTTTTAGGGTTGAAATATTTAATTATCCTAGATATCTAGCTATTTAAATATTTAAATTTAAATTTCTACACTAGAATTTAGCTATTCTAGAAGAATAGTTAAAAGAATATGTGAAATAAAATTGATACCTAATAACTTACTTAGGCCCTTAGACAAAAGCAAGACTATGCTGGTCAGTGATAATGATGAAGATAGTTTTGTGTCCTCTTGGGAGGCTTCTGTGCCATCCATATGCATCTATCATGCCTCCTTCAGAGTCATCATATTAATACATTACAGCGTAGGCAGAGAGGTCATCCAAGGTCATCCAGGAGAACTAAAGGAGAAAGAAAGGGAAAGTAGTTAAAGAAAACCAGGCTAGCCAAGTTAAGACAGTTAGAACCAGAACAAGCCAAAGTTAATGCTCATAAACATTTTGTGACCCTGTGTCTTAGAGCACATGGAGTCTAGGACAAGATAAACCCAAATAATCTTCTCTGAAAGTGTTTTTAAAGATAATTTGCCCTCTGATATTCACCACCAGTATATCACTACCAGGCCTTCTGCCAGTCCCCTGACCAAGAGGGAAATACACAAAAAAGACCTGGTTTATAGAACAATCACATGAAAAAACATTTAGGAATTGAACTGAATAAAAGCTGCATGTAAGACCCTAGTATAAACTAACTGAGGGCTGAGGAGGCATGACAGGCCAATTCCTCAGAACCCATCTAAATGGTGGTCATAGTCTCATACATGCCTGGACCTCAGGTGCTCTCTGGGGTGGAGACAGGGATCGCTGGGGCTTGCTTGTCACCAGGGCCAAGCCAGTTACCTTCAAGTTTAGTGAGAGGTGTTTTTGTCTTTTCCAAGGGAATAAGGTAGAGGGTAATACAGAAGGACACCTGACATCATCTCTGATGTCTGCATAAGGATTGGTGCTTGTATATCTTCAACACAGACACACATATACACACACACACGCATACATGCATACACACACCTAAATATATACCACACACATACAGCACACATATTCACACATGAATTTAGGGAAAAAATAAAACAGCACAAAAGAGACTTATTTAAATCTTGAGCACTATAGGTGAAACTTTGCAAAGTTCTCCACCCAGTAGAATCTGTCCAAATGTAAAAACCAAAACAAAGCACCAGAAGGCTGACTGACTGAGGGGAAGTCGAGGAAGAAGCAAAGGCTTCTTTCCCTTGTGAGTCAGCAGCCAGCAGGAGACGGAATCTACCACACATAGTTCACAAGGCTCTAATGAAGTGTCTGCTTATAGAATTGTGGACAGAATCAAGGGATTCATGGGCTGTTAGTCACAGAAGAACATAACATCAACTCCCAGATACTGTGAAGGAGCAGAAACAAACACCTAGCCCCTTCTCTGTGACCCTACACGTTCCTCTAGGTCCTCTCAGCTGGTAAGGGACTCCCTGTTGTCCTCCAGGGATTTACTATCACGGGACCTTGACAGGGCCATAATAGACTTTGGACTGTATGGAAGAAGGAAATCTGGAACAGAAACCTAGGCTAGCCTGGAATATAAACACACTCCAAATACATGTATACCTGACCTTATACAACAATAAAGATATCATGCCAGTTATACACGAAAACTGTCAGAGTGTCCTTGTGGTTTGAAAAGCAAAGACATAAAAACCAGAAATAGAGGAGGAATGGGTTCCCATCCTGCCTCTGCTATAGATTAATTTTCCTGTTCATGTCACTAACTTGTCAGGGTACAAATGTGTCATCTATCCGATGAATTGCTGATCCTGGAGAAGGCTAAATATAGTTGATTCTATTCTAGAATCAGACTTTCTGGGCTGTTGCCTTCCCAATTCCCCAAAGTCATCATTAGACTCCTCTTGATCCAGACTTTGCTGGAATAAGATAGGAGAGCATTCTTTTGTGCATTGTCCTTGTGATATCTGTATACATCTCCCCCTGTGCACATTGCAGGCAATAGAAATTCATTCCCTTTTCACCTATAGAAGCTCAACACAGATACTTTCTTTTTCCCTTGTAACATTTGCCTTCTTAGTGCTAGAACATTGATTAAGGCCGTGTACTGCTCAGAGTGCCTATCAGAATGCAGCAATTCTCTCTCTGTGTCCTACTCCCAAATCCCAGAATAACTTGTGAAGTAAAGCCTGGACTTCTGAATCTGTACCATGACTAACTTTCCCACTCCAAAAAGTCCCACCAAAAATTAGTTTGGTGCAGCCCGGGCTTTCTAGCCCTGACTTGCAGCCTGGGCTTTCTAGCCCTGACTTCTTAGAGGGCTTCAGCACCAGCTCCGCAGCAACCAGGAGCCTCTGGTGCTGAGCAGTGAGCCACTGTTATGATCTTGTGATGAGGAAGCATGGTGAGGCCCAGTGCTGTGACAGACTAAGAGAGACAAAGAGACCTGCTGGAGGGACTTGGGTGGTCCACCCAGGGCTCTGAGGAGAAAACACAGACCACCCAGCACCTTATAGTGTCAGGCAGATGGGGCACTACTATGGTGAGCAAATGTACGGTGTGGTATGGGACAGAGACAGAATGGTTCACAGGACAGGGGCATATCTGAATGGGAGAAAGAGGTGAGGAGCAGGCTGAGGTGGGTGGCTTCATTGCCACCCCAGACCCCAGTGATATCTGGGCCTGGGCTGCTGCTGGGGCCCATGTCTAGGTTCATGATTCTGGTGCAGCTGAGATCTCTGTAGATGTCTTTTTTTCCTGATATCACCAAAGGGGAGGTGGATGGGACTATACAGACTTCACCCCGCCCCTCACTGGCTGCCACACTAGGGAGAGCAGGTCCTGCCCCTCATCAGCTGAAGCACTCAGGAGAGAGGATCCTACATTTCACCTGGGCAGCACAACAGGGCTGACCCTGTTCTCAGGGGCATGGGCGAGCTGGCCCTGAGGGTGTGAGATTGGGAGAGCAGGTTGTTTTCTTTCCCACGGGTGAGGGAAAGATGCCCTCCTTCCCTTACCCCTCGACACCTGCAGCAGGTGGGGGACCACCCAACCCTTCACTCTCATGGAAAGGACCCTGCACCTCCCCCAAGCAACACAATAGAGTTGACTCTGTAGACAGGGATCCAGGTAAGCCAGGCCTGAGGGTGTGAGAGGGGCATAGTTGGTACTGCCTTCCTCGTCTGTGGCATGGCCATGGGAGCAAGGAAGAGATGCTCTCCCCCTCCCCCTACCGCTTCCAGCTGAAAAGGGAACTGACCCTCTGGTGTGGGAGGTCCTTCTGTCTATGTGTTGCTTTTATTGGTTAATGAATAAAGCTGTTTTGGCCAGTGACTTAGCAGAATAGAGCTAGGTGGGAAACTTAAACTGAATGCTGGGGGAAAGAAGGCAAAGTCAGTGAGAAGCCATGTAGCCACCCTCAGGAGACAGATGCCTCCTCTGGAGCCCACCAAAATTTTGCCAATAGGCCAAAACTTTGTGATGATGCACATATTAATAGAGATGAGTTAATTTAAAATATGAGAGCTAGCTAGCAATACGCTTAAGTGATTGACCAAGCAGTATTACAAATAATAGAGTTTCTGTGTGATTATTTTGGGTCTAGGCAGCCAGGAGCAAATGAGCGGCCTTCCCCAACAACCCTCCCCTTTATAAGCCACAACACTCAGGAGAATGGACCCTGCACCTCCTCTGGGCAGCACAGCAGAGCTGCCCCAGTTAGTAGAGGTGTGAGTGAAACAAACAGCCCTGAAGTTATAAGTCTGGGAGGACTGTCACTATCTCCACTACCCCTCTGTCATGTGACGGCATGGGCGGGGAGAGATGTCCCTCTTTACCCTTCACCCCTCACCAGGTGACAGATGAGGGAGCTGACCCTTCCCTTTGCCAGCTCCTACACTCAGGAAAGTTCACCCTGCTCCTCACCTGGACAGCACAGCAGAGCTGCCCTTGTCAGCAGAGGTGCAGGTGAGCTGTCCCTAGGGCTGTGAGGGTGGGGTAGCTGGCCACATCCCCATCATCTGCCATGTGGTGGAGAGGGCCAGGAAAGATGCCCTCCCCACCTTGCCCCTGCCACCTGTGGTGGATGAGGGAACGTGCCCTCCCCCCTTAGCAGCTGTAGCACTCGAGAAAGTACGTCCTGCCTTGCCTGGGCAGCACAGCAAAACTGACCCTATTGGCATGGGTACAGCCAAACCAGCCTAGACTGTGAGCTTGAGNGAGCTTGAGAGAGCTGGCCCCACCCCTCACTGTCATATGGTGGTGTGGGTGGGGGAGAGATGCCCTCCCCCTCAGCACCTGTGGCAGGTGAGAGAACTGGCCCTGCCTTTCACCAGCACTTGTGAGAGTGGCAACCACACCTCCCCTGGGTGATATAGTAGAGCCTGCCCTGCTGGTGTCGATGTGGGAGAGAACACCCTGAGAGCATGAAAGCAGGAGAACTGGCTCCACCCCTTGCTCATCTCTGCAAGGGGTGAACTAGCCCCAGTGTTGGAGAGCTCACCCTAGTGGTGAGGACAGAGGAGAGTTGGCAGACTGACCCACCATCCAACTACCCAGGCCCAGAACTGGAGTTATGAATTAGCCTACCCCTACTTACATCAACCCCATCCATGATCTGTGGCAGCACATGAAACGGACCAGTGCTGCAGACCCAAAACAACAGGATCTCCATTACACAGGGCAACAGCAGGTTAACCAAGAGGAGTTCCATTGAGGACCCAGCATCGATAGTGTAGATGAAACCAGAAGCCCCTTGCAAGCAAAGATACATGGACAAAGGTTTACTGCGTGACTCACCGTGTCATGCTACAGCTTCCATGGTGAGATTTTTTTCCTTTTTCCTTCCTTTTCTTTTTTTCCTTTTTTCTCTTACATGTTATTTTATTTGGGAGGGGTTTTGCAAGGGCAGAGGGCAGATATGAAGGGAGGGGGAAATGAATGGGATTGAGATGCATGTGAAAGACACAAAGAATAAATTAAAAAGAAAGTTAAAAAATATTAGTTTGGATGTCTGTGGCTCCTGATACCAAATGAAACCCATGTCAATGCCTGGGGATCTGGGACAACACCTGGGGATATGTTGATGTCTGAGGGCCATGCTTATACTGATCTGAGTGACTTACACTGTCACCTCTGGCCATGGTGACATCCAACCCCAGGCTGCTGCTGAGGACCATGTCCGAGTCCTTGGTAATACCACAGCTGGGGTCTGTGTTGATGTCCCTGGTCTGTGGTACCCCAAAAGGGCCACATGAATTCCTAGGATATAGACTGTATCCTGTGGCAATGAGGGTGTCTGAGGCCCATGCTACCATGGGGGCCATGCCAATCTGGGTGACTGCTGCCTAGGGCCATGTCTGGGTCTATGGCCCAGCAGCATCCAGAGTCTGAGCTGAAAGCCATTGTTCCTGTTACCACTAGGACTATGTGAATGCCTGGGGTCTAGACATCCACCTGAGACCATGCTGGTGTCTCTGTCCAAGGGCCTTGCTTCCTCTGGGGCTGTGCTGATCTGGGTGACCTGTGTTGCCACTGGTGCCATGGTGGCATCTAGGCCCAAGTTGCTGCCAAGGGCCATGTCTGTGTCCATGTTGCTGCTGCAGCTGGGAACTTTTATAATATCCGTGGCCCATGTTGCCGCAGAAGGTCATATGCTTGTTGAAATCTGAGGACAGTGTTGAGCCGCCCCTCCCTCACTGGCCCTGGGATAGCTGACCTTGCTTCTAGCTGGACACAGCAGCAGGGGAGCTGGCCCTACCTCCCTTGGGAGAGCCGTGTGTGTGTGTGTGTGTGTGTGTCACACACACGCGCGCGCGCACTTAAGAGATGGCCCCACCCCTCACCATGGATGTGTGAGAGCTGGCCCTGATGTGAGGGCTGGACCTAGGAGAACTGGTTCTGCCTCTCTTTCTGAGAGGGACAATCCCAGTTGCCCTGAATGACAAACTCAGATACCACCCAGACCCACATCTTGGGTCTCGGCTTGGCCCACCCTAACATCTACCCCTTCTATGACCTGCTGGAGTGTATGAAGGGACTGCTCCTGTGGAGCCATAGTCACAGGACACCTATGAATTGGGGAAGCAGCAGGATATCTCAGAGGGGTTTCAGTGAGGGTCCAGCAATGATGGTGTTGCCAGAGGCCGGAGTTCACCACCCAGACCAATGACTCATAGTAGTGAACATTGTGGGTGGGGCCGATTGGAAAAAAGCAAACACTGTGTGACACCTCGGCTCCCGATGCCACTAGGTTGGATGAAGAGGTGTCTGAAAGATGGAGGAGTGAGGTAGGTTTTCTTTAATTGATTTTTGGGGTCTTCTGAGGGGGATGTTGCAGGGGTGAGGGAAGGCTATGAAGGGACTGGGAGGTGAGCAGGATTGGGGAGTGTGATTTGAAATTCCCAAAGAGTCAGTAAGGAATTATGCAATAAGACAGACAGACAGAGAGAGAGAGAGAGAGAGAGAGAGAGAGAGAGAGAGA
>LOEQ01003002.1:117345-131163 GCA_001685075.1 Bramus lutescens | reverse complement strand
GAGATTCCTGAGAGGTTAAGAGTACAGGTCACATTTTACGGCTGTTTTGGAATTTGGAAACAAGAAACTCTGAACTAGACTTCGGAGGTCAAGAGCATTTTCCTTCGTGTCTGTGTGCAGAGGAAAGACAAACAGGATCCTGTAGCAATGTGAGCCATGGGGCATGCTGGATGCATCGTGTTGACTGCCAGAAACATGTGTTTGGGTTCCGGGTCCCAACAGACATGACTCATCCTGCAGGGCTGACTTTGCAAGCTTCACATTTTAATGGGTAAGCAATTTCCATACATGAACCGAGTGCATCGCTTTGCCTTTGTAGCTGGGACTTGATGCCATGAGAAAAGCTTCAAATTCTGTCAGGTTGGGTTGCAAATCCTGCTTTCATCCCATATTGGGTGTGACCTTCAGCAAGCTACTTCATTAGATGGGATGTCTCCAATCTGATGAGTACTTACCACCATTATAGAGAGACATGTTTTCTCATCCCATTGATAAACATTCACATTTCAAAGACACCTCTAATATCAATTACAATTATAATGTAATTTTTCTCATATAATTTTGTGATTTTTCTGTTATAAATGAGGAACCTAACATGAAAAATGGTATGAAGTCTGGTCACAGCCACATGGGATATGGTGCAGAAGACGTGGAATCAAGTCAGTCTGTCCACAGACTTGGGTCTTTCCACCCACTGCCTCATAGCTATACATTTGCCTTTCCCTTCAGCTCTTTCTGTCTCTAAACACGTATCTTTCCGAGAGTACAAGTGAGGACCGCAGGCTTCCATGTGAAGAAGATGCCGTGTTATGTGGCACATTTTAACTATCGTGAAATTATTGCTTCATGCATTCTTCTCAGATAGTGGTGAGGGTGAGAAGATAAATTAAGGGGCTCCTGGAACACAGGCATGTATGTGTTGGCACAGCTGCCTTCTAGGGTAGCTAGATTCAACGTGTGTAATGATATTCATTGCAACAACCTGTGGCTCTTCGCTTTGCCTCCCATGGTTGGTTCCACATCAGGGTGTGTGATGCTTGCTCTCACTTCTCAGAGCTTTGATGTGACCATAGACCCTGTCTCAGCACCACACCTGTCTAATCACAACAGAAGCGATGGAAGCGTTTTCTCTGGAACTTCAGCTGGCTTCTCACATTGGTCAATCCAGTGTGTCTGGGACAAGGCAATCCAGACATACTCTTAGAACAAACAGCATTGGGTCAGTTCCACTTTAACCATGTTGACTGGACCCAAAGAGATGGGCTACCCAGAGTAGCTAGATAATGTTTAATACAAAGTAAGAAGAGAAAGCACCTAGTTTCTGAATCGAGTTATCTAAAACTCTGAAGCAGATTTCAGGCTCTCCGAATCAGCTGAAATATGGAACTACACAGAGCTTCATAGCCCAAAGTGTGTTTTTGAATCAGGCCACAAGAATGAAATCCCAGCTTGTGTCTCTTGTTAGATGTGTGATCATGGGCAAGATCTTTCATCTCTCTATTTAGCCTTGTTTTTCTGTAAAACAAAGATAAAAATATCACTTTACAGGGCTGTTGTGGACACAAAAGGAGTTAATATTCTTAAAGATTTCAAACAATAGCTTATAGTAAGCCTTACATATGATGTGATTACATTAACAATTAAAAACAAGTCAAATATGGATGGAGCTGCACATACATTTTTTTTCTGTCTCCAGCCTAAGGGCAACTAGCTCATTTTCTGTTGCAGTGGATGACAGTGTGGCACTTAGCATAACTCCTTTTCCTGTTAATCAGGATGGATTAGGATCCACTGCAATAAACCAACAATCCCCACACCCTGGTGTGCTCACACAGTAAACTAGCACATCCAATTAACACCACTAGGCCACAGCAGGTCACCTGAGCTACGTGGTTAGTTTCACTTTGAAATCGCAGGTGGCAGGAGTGTCAGAATCTGGGATACTCTTGCTTTTTTTGTGGCAGAGAGCAAGGTAATGCAATGGAGAGAGAGTTATAGACTCTTTTCGTACTTTATTTAAACGTAATAAAGGATTTCATTATGAAATTTTCATATATGCCCATAATGTATTTCAGTCATATTTACACACTCCACTACCCTCTCTTGCCCCTCAGTCTGCCGTCCTCACTAGAGCCCCCACCTTTACTTTCAGGGTTTTTTTTTTAAGACCCAGTGAATCCCATGAGGGGTGCTAGCTTACAGGAGTGAGGGTGTGTAGAGTCTTAAAGCTTCTCCCCTTGAACAACACCCATCGCTTCTTAAAGCTCCACTGGGTAACACAGTGTTTACAGTTCTCAGCAGTGGGAAAGTCACTTCATGGGCCGGAAGGAAGAAAAGTAAACTGTGGACATTCCTAACGTCACAGTATTGCTTGTTGATTCTCCTACAGTGAAGTTCTGTGTCTTTAAGAGGCTTCTTCACATATTTAATTCTTGTGGCTCTTCCACTGGATCTAGTCTTCATCTTTATTCAAAATTGCACTACACTGACTTCTCGTGTTTTGAATCAATGAATTATTTTGGATTTGTTTTTCTATTTAGAAAGTTGAATGGGAGAATGGAAACAAAGCAGAACTATGCTGAGAAAAAACAAAAATCTTGTAAACTCATAATATCAATTGTTCTATCTTTAATAAGAAAAAACTTGCCAGGCGGTGGTGCACGCATGCCTTTAATCGCAGCGCTCAGGATGCAGAGGCAGGTGGATCTCTATGAGTTCGAGGCCAGCTTGGTCTACAAGAACTAGTTCAGGACAGGCTCCAAAGCAACACAGAGAAACCCTGTCTCGAAAAACAAAACAAACAAACAAACAAAAAAAAACAGTGTGTAGAACAATTAAGTCCTCAATGGGTAGATGCTTTGGCGTCATGGCAGGTGGGAGGGTGTAGCTGGCTGTAGGCAGAGTCCATCACTAATGAAGCTTTCCTAGCTTTGACCACCTGGGAAATGTGAACCCATCTTGGAGAAAATTGCAGAGTGGCTGCTGGCAGTCAGGGAGGCACGCAGATGTGTATGCTGCATAGTAGCATAGCTCTAACACTTGGGGCCTGAAGCAATTAGTTTTTTGCTATAAGTTGCTCATCTGGGAATGGATCTGCGAGATGAGTTTCTCTCTGTCACAGAGAAAAACTATTAGAGGACTCTGTAAAGCAGAATGGATCAGGACCAACTTCAGGCTTGCAACCCAGGGTCCTCAGCATGGTGTCAGATGGGACATAAGGGCTGAAAGTAGATGGAAGAATCCACCCACAGTTTCCAGGTCTGGCTGTTAGCTACAGAGCCTTGAGCAGGCCACTGGACAGTCAGAATTGAAAGGCTTGTCACACTAGGGACCTCAGAGAGAAGCAGAGGACATGCCTGAATTCCTCATCTTTATGAAATAGGAAAAGCATTTAGAAACATGAAGAGTAGAATCAAACAACCACTTTTGTGCCTAGACAGACTTAATGCAGTCCCATCTATTAGCTTTAGGTCTTTTTTTTTAAACATTTCTAATCAGTACAAATCCTCCCATAGCTTCATTAGTCTCATCTCCTTCCTTCTTTCCCTAGAGAAAGTGCTGGGGTTGTATCGTCCACTGCTGTACAAGGCAGCTGTTCATGAAGGATGCATAACAGGAGCCATCCCGCTCTGTTTTCCAGTGTGCACTAGATACATCTGTGCTGAAAATGACCCACTTGTTTTAATCATTTATTTCACTGAACGAATGAGCATACATAGAACAATTTATATTTCTGTGAATATACAGTTTGCAGGTGTCAAT
Organism: Bramus lutescens; assembly: GCA_001685075.1. Classification (NCBI taxonomy): domain Eukaryota; kingdom Metazoa; phylum Chordata; class Mammalia; order Rodentia; family Cricetidae; genus Bramus; species Bramus lutescens. The sequence goes on along the minus strand of LOEQ01003002.1, from coordinate 127,401 downwards.
TATTGTATATATATATATATATATCAGAGACAATCTGTGTGTTTGTCCCCCTCCCCACTTTAAACCATTTCAAGAGATTTGACTCTACCGTCCATCTTTTCTGGCAGAATTTCTCTGTGCTCTTAATTGTGTTAAGAAGAATTATCTGAAAAAAAATCCAAAAGTTTACTGACAGCTTTTATTGTTTACTAATTACCTTTTTTTTATCTAATGAGATGACCGTTTCAATGCTCTCTCTGTTGCCATAGTAAAGTTCTTAGGGTCATAGGCAAGGCAGATGTTACATGTTGAGTACTAATTCATTTCTCTCTGCAGATGAAATACTGATTCCATCAGGGGCATCAATGATGAGAGGTGTATGGTTACCCTCTTTTTTTTTTTTATACTCCCCTTCAGCTCAAGGTGACAAACTGACTAGGGTTGACGGTTTAAAAATGGAACTCTGTTGTGAAGGTGGTAGAGGAAAACGGGGGTTGGACACGTGGCAAGTAAAAGCTTTACTTCTGCTTCCTTGAGCTTGAGCTCCGTGCTGGAGCAGACAGCAGCGTTCCATGAGAAAGATCTAAACTCTTCACATTAAATTAAACTTGTGTTTTGTTTGGAAAGGCCTATGGCAGAGTATCATTTCTCTTCTAGCTCTAATCTTTGGAAAAGTTCATAGGAAGTGATTCTTACAAGCTGATGTCAAAGACACCTGTCTCAGTCTGACATCTTTAGTGAATAAAATTCTCATCATTAGTTTAGTTTTTTAAATGGTTGTGTATGAATATAGTGTATGCGTGTACATATATTTAGAATGCATAAAATATAATAATAATAATGTTAAAAGGTTTTAGCACTCCTAGAATAAGATTTTTGTCACCTTTTCATAGGGCCTTAATTTGTTCAATGTGTCTAAAGTTGTCCTTTAATATTTTGTGTGCTTTTTCCCCTTATGGGGAAAAGCCTTGTCAACTTTTATACTACATTAATCTTTGAAATTTTCCTTTTTCCTGAATTATTTTCTGCACTAATTATCTTGCCTTTAAGTCTTTCTCTTTGTCCTGGAAGTTCAACTAAATAGTGATTTCCCACTCAGCTCCAGATAGTCATCAAATTCTCTTCCGATTTCTTCATTAACCCGCAAGTTGCTTTGAAGCACCTCTTTTGATTTTTAAGCTGATTTCTTTTCCTCATCTTTAAAATGTATTCATGATTTTATTGCATTATGTCCTGTGGACTGTAGCTGCTTCATTAGTAGCTGTTGAAATTCCTTTGCCAAGGATATGGATCAGTTTTGCATATGCAAATGACCTTGAGAAGACTCATTCTTTGTTGGACAGATCCATGCCAATCGGATCAAAGCTTTTGGCCATGGTTAATTTTCCTATAGGCTCAACTGGTTTTTGTTGATCTCACCAATTTCCCGGGAGTATGCTTCAAGCACATTTGCTATGCTAGTATACAATCTGTCTCATTTTCTTACATATTTTGAAAGTGTATTTGGGGGGACACTCAGATACAGGATGATTGCATCTCTGCTGTTACATAGAATAAAATTAGGAGCTGGGGAGATGGCTTGACAGAAGCTTGATGACCCAAGTCTTTCCCAGAATCATGGTAAAGTCTAGACTCAGCAGCACAGATAGTTGTCAGTATTCTCAGCACCTACACAGGAGAATGGCAAGTGGAGACAGGAGACTCTCTGGAGCCTTGTGAGTCGGCTTGCCTGCCACATGAAACAGTACACAAACTGGATAGCAAGCAAGGACCAACATTCAGAGGCGTCCACTGAGTTCCACATGCATTGCCCGCAGTCACATAAAGACACACATGCCATGCATATATATATAATTATATTATATATATATTTTATACATATAATTCAAGTATTATATATATAATATTTGAATTTTACACATATATACCACACACATACACCATACACAAACATACAGATAAAACATGAAGCAAAAAAGTCATCCTTTTTCTGTTCCTGAAAGTTTTCTTAATCTAATGATAGCATTGATATAGCAGCTTGCTTTGCAAAATGCATGTTTGAAACACTTGCTATAGAATTTCAAACACTACTAAAAGATTGTACATAAAATTCCTGCCCATTCTTTTACTTTCCTTTCCAAAAGTGAATTCATGCTTCTTGCAAATACTCTATTAGCCATTATTTTCAACATATGTATATATAGTATGTGTATACATATTTGTATACATATATATTATGTATGCTTGTTTGTGCGTATGCAAGTACACATGTGTGTAATTCAGAAGACAACTTGAGTGTAGTTTCTTTGGTGTAGTCTATCTTCTTTTTTTTAGAAAGAATTTCTTCTCACTGGCTTCATACTTGCCAAGAAAACTCAGCTATCTGGTCAGTGAGCCCCAGGATCTGCCTGCCTCTGCCTCTGCAACACTGAAAGCACATGCACAAATATACATACATATGTGTGTGTATGTGTGTGTGTATGTGTGTGTGTGTGTGTGTGTGTGGTTCTGGGGACTTGAACTCAGGCCATTATGCTTGCCTGTAAGCCTTTACTGACTGAGCTATCTTCTAGTCCCCTGTGTTAATAAGTTTTATGTGTGACTTTATCTATTTTTGTTTTCAGAAGTATAAATTATTTTGTTTGTAACATATACTGCCTCTACCCATTTCATTAAAAAGTTTTATTGTGAACTCATCTTTTTTATACCTTAGGTATTTTATTTTGATAGTTGAGAGTTATATTAAGATTTACACCCTCATATTTTTAAGATAACATGGGGATTATAAATATAAAAACATAAAACATAGCACTTTACTTAAGAAGAATATTAGGAAATAAACAAATAACACCTTGGGAAGAGGGACCAGAGACTTCAGAGAAATTTGGAACAGCCTTCTGCCCTGGTTCTGTAATATAAATATACTCAATAAAATTACAGGCAAACCCATTGTTGATAAACAATTTGTTGCATGAAAGGTTGAGTACCAATAGTAAAGCTATCTTGAGAGTGGGCATTTTAGTTAAGGGAATTATTGCTGATTGTGTGAGTTTGTTTTTATTTTTTGCAGGAACTGCTAGCGTGTGGTTCTGCAGCTAGAATTGTGAACCCTGTGTTGAAAAGTGTCCCTAAAGAACTCATCACAGTGAGAGCAGAGATTTGTGACCACCACGATGTCAGGAGCTCCCTTACAAATCTGTCTCCAAGCTGCCCTCAGTTCAGCTAACATGTGCATCTCGCAGCCATTTCTCACTTGAATCTTTCTATTTTCAGCTTCTATCCCCATACCTGCCTCCATGAGCCTTCTAAAAAACTGAGGCCCTAGATCCAAGTAAATCATAAGCGAACTAGGGAAACAGTTCTAGGCGGCAGTTATTTCCTTTTAGCTCTTTGGATAAATTCATTATATTAGATGATCTCTTCCAGAATTTGTCCTATAGAAAAAGTTTCTGACCAAACCTAATTCTTACCATCCTGTGTTACTGTTCACAAACCGCTGTGTTGTAGGAAGTCTCTCTAAGCCTGTTTGATGAAACTACTCGAACCCAATGTACAGAACTCAGATATCTAAAGCACAGACTTAGGAGACAACAGAGCACACCAGTCCTATGTCATTAAAAAAGAACTAACAACGGTGCTAACATTTTGCTCCTTTTCCAACTGTTACAGGATGTAGACAGCAAAGGCTCTTGTCAGCTATCCGGGGAAGAAGGATTTGCAGATAGGAGCATTACTTTATGAGTGTCATAAATATCATCATAGGGTAGGAATAGATGACAACTTCTAAGCCTTTTCTAAACAATGCCACGGTTACTGGAGGATGCTCATAAACTCTTGTTTGCTAAGAAGCTCATTTATTTGACTGACTTAGATCCTGTGATTCGAGCTCATAAAGCTCCAACTCAGAACTGTGACAGAATTAGTTTTATATGCCATCCCCATCACCTAACAATAAATAGGATTTTGAGCAGATCATAAGACTTATTTATAATTAGTTTATAGTAAAATGAGGTCAGTCACACTTATTTAAAAGATTTTCATGGGTAAAATATTTTAAAGTGTTATTAAAATAAAAACAAAATCTTTATATTTTTAAATGAAGTTTTATGGATTCCCAAACCCCAGCCCTGCCAACCATTTCTGTCAAACAACGCCACACTGCATATGCAATGGCATGATTTCTCCCCTATAGTTAATGTCAGTTACACCATACAATCAAGCAAGGCAACACCTTTATCAATCGTTGTATATTTTTGCGATTTTGCTTCTAGTTAAGTTCCCCTATAGCTATCATATTCATACAATTTCAATGCTAAAATAAAACATAGCTGTATAAAACCAATCACGGAACAACACCGTTTGTGGAGGCCAGTGGATGGCATTTCCAGATGTTCTAAATCAAACTCGGGGGAAGAGCTTGTCAAGGCCCACCACTGGAAAAGGAAAGATGCCCTCGGAGCTCCGCCCCTGGACTCCCAAACTCTGTGAGCTACAAGGAGTCCAGGTCTCACATGCTTGAGAATGGGAACGAAATGAAACAGCCTCAAACATTGCTGCCAATGCAATGGGTTCACGTATGCAGGGTATTCTTCTGTAGTACATGCCTGACACGGACTGTTCAACGGACAGAGTTACTGCAATGATTTCCCCATTGTGTCTTTCTCATCATTCCAGTCAAGTTTTATATTTGATTCTAGAAAAGATAAAACCTAGGGTCTTTTTTAACCTTGTCATTTATAATTGATTTCCTGTTTAAATAGCTCTTACTCTGCCTTTCTAAAGAAATTTAGATTTAATTTGCATCTCCTCTACACAGTCCCATTCCCATATCCCCACAAAATGAACCTATTTGTAGAGATATATAATTGGCTTTTGGCTTCAGCAGAAGCCAATATGTTATTAAGTATTCATATTTCCAAAAGAAGATAAATTGGTATGTTAAAAATGTTGTAGGATATAAAAGTTTGATAGCCAAATCATTTCCTGTCTTGAATTCTTCTCTAAAGAAAAAGTAGTCAGAACTCATTATATTTCCAACACATCCATACTTGTTGCTATATTCAAATTGTTCCCTACATTTTCTTTAACATGATTTTCTCTTGTTTAAATGACCTTTGTCCCAAATCGCAGAGCTGGTGTATAATGAGCAGGAAACCTGTTGTCTGTGGAAACTGTGAAGAAGTAGCATCAGAGATTTTAATGAGAAAATGGCAGGAGGAAAAAAAAATGCTGGGAGAGTCCAATATTCGTTTAGACTGAATTAAGGATAAATATTTACTTTCAGAGCAGAGCAGGATCAAGTCTTTGCCCCCCTGGTACTGAAGCTGCCCTTTAAGCGTGCATCTGTCAAGTCTCAGGGAGATGCGAACAATAACTCTTTGTATTCTTCTACCTCTCACGGCCGCCAAATGGGAAACTAAGATGCTGCCAAATGTGACCACCAGCCAGGGCTTCTCCTCCTTGACATACAGGCTCCATTTTTCTTAAACAAAGCAAATGGGTCATGACTTCCTGTGACGTCACCTGGCCATGATTTGGGCTCTCCATGTCGCATGATGGCACGTGGGTGCTGCCACCCAGCACACCCTGTCTGCTGGCCGAGCAGTCACCTGTGTCAGACTGAGGAAGTCACATGCATCTGTGGCATATGAAACATGACTGCAGGATTTCACTGTGCAACTCTTCTTGTGCTTAAAGGTGAATCCGCAGGCTCTTGTAGCCTTCTGAAAGATGTTCAGAATTTAGCACGCCACCTGGAGGTCAGATGGGAGTGGTAGGCATGAAGAAATTCAGATTTGCAGAAAAAATATATTCTCAATTCCACAGCCCCTCAATTTTTAGAAAGAGGCATAGACCATCCCCAGCTATACTAAACACATGAAGTCAACCTTCAGCTCAAAATTAAGAAGTAATATATATTTTATTACAGGGTTCAGGTGTTTGTGTTAAAATGATATTTGAAATTGTGCTTTAAAAAGTTATTGGTGATTTCAACAAAATATGTGCAAACTGGTAAAATTTGGCGTGTGAATATTAGTATCCCAAAGCCATCCAGCTGTGTTTCAGACAAAGTCATTGGCTCAGCTGGCTTATCAGTGGTTAGCAGAAAAATGCTATGGAAGGTGGGTACTATGGGAGAGGTAAAGTGAACCTGGAGTTCCAGCCTTGTGAGTTTCGCTCTCAGTCAGAGCAGTGTCCAATAAACTCAGAAAGCAAGATTACAGCACAGCCCCAGGTGGAGGCGGGTTCTTACATCTCATAAGGTAAGACTGAGAGAATTGTTTGGCTTCCTTCTGGATAAGCAGTTCACTAAGTGTGAGAATAGGAAAATAAAGCCACATTGACTTTTAATTTCTTTGGAATGTGAAAACAAACTAGGAGAGATTTAACTAAAATGTTACTTCTGTCATTTTGTGAATATTTACCATTCACATAATCCATTTATGTCACTTGGGTAGCTTCCCTTGCTACAACCCTGGTAGGGGGATTACCAATGATTATTATTGTTCCCACTTCATAAATGCATGGAAAAAATGCTCCAAGAGCTGAGGTGATATCTCTGAGATCAATTATCTCTGTTTAAATCAAGGTGCTGACTTTGTCTTCTACATGCAGAAGCCAGGACGTTTTGTCCATAAGCGCACAGCCTTTGCTTTCTCTACTGCTCTTTCAACTCGGTCGCCAAGGCTCTCGTCACACTCTATATCCTCACACGGTCTTCACTGCAAAGGATGCAGAGAGCTTTCATCCAGGGTAACAGGTGTCAGCTTGGTTAAGACTTACATTAATGCCAGGTGGTGGCATGGCAGACATTCTTTATCCCAGCACTTGGGAGGCAGAGGCAGGAGGATGTCAGTGAGTCCGAGGCCAGGCTGTTCTTCCTTCTAAGAGAGTACCAGGACCATCAGGACTGTTACAGAGAGAAACCTTGCCTCGAAAAACAACAAAGAATTTCAATTCAAGGGATGGTGAAAACTTCTATCCTGAGCCTATTTTTTCATCTAGGACAAGCATTTATACAATGTATGTGACTGTTTGTGGTATGTATATGATCCAGCAAGAAAAAAATTTGATGTGTTGTCATTTCTGCACATAGAAGTGTCCTGAAGCCAACTCAAGACAGTCCTTTGCAGAAAGGGACACATTCGGCCTTCCACTGTGGCGTCTTTTGGGTAAAGCCCCTCTGCGGTCTTCAGGAGCATAGGGACAAAGGTGAGGGCAAGGAGCGGGGCTTCTCTGAATTTCTCGCCACTTTCCCCATCGTGCTGGGAAATGAACGGCAGTTGCTCTTTTTGTCATGTTTCCTTTTATTTGTTTTAGTTTAACAATGTGTTTAAATGGAAATAACCCAGCAAATAGGCCAATTTTCATTGCAGGAATAATAGCATTTTTTTCAGCAGAGTTCGTGATCCCATTAGTCAAGATGCACAAGGTTACCCTTTGTAAAACCAGAGAATATCCAGCGGAAACATAAGAGCAAATGATGGCAACTCTCAGTACATAATTGTGGGAAAAGTTGAAGGCAGTTTGTTCCTACAGGTTTTGACAAGCAAACCCCAGTTCTTATGCAAACAGGAGACAAGGTGAGTGCCTGTGATGCAGAGAAAAGTGCCCAACCACAACCCAACTCAAAGGCTCCTCAGTGGCCCAGCATCAGGTGATTAGAACTGATAAGCAGAGTCCTGCCAGGAAGCTTGCGAAGAAGGTTTAGGGCATTTTTTGTTTGTCACAGAGAATGATGGCGATAATGAATAGACCTGAAGAGACAGCCACCGACTCTGGGTCTGGCCCTGCTCCTTCTGCAGGACATCTGCATGAACTGTAATTACTTGCTTCCTAGATGAGGATACTCGAGCTAGGCAAGGAACCTGCTGGAGAGTCCTTACCCCAAGAAATAAATCGTATGACTATGTCTCAAGTCAGCTAAGAGAGCTGTAGTAGAAAACACAGACATGCTGACTCCAGTTGTAGCTTCGTGCTAACTATTTGCTTTGGACTTTAGTTTCCTTATCAGTAAAACTACAAGCTTGGTGTTTTCTAATCTGTATCAGCTGCTAGAGATGGAGAAAGGGCAAGAGTCAGGCTTGAAGTTCATTGTGAAAGATCCATATATTGCTATAAAAAGACAACACAGTGCATCTTGTTTACGCATGCATTTCTGTGGTAGAAGTACTGAGATAGAGCTCTGGAAAAATAGCCTACAAAGTTCTGAATTCATAAACACTTCAGCTTGAAACATCATCTTAAACAGCAAACTAATCAACAGTATTACTATCAGGCTGGGGCTCCTGGAAAATACTTTAACATTAAAATTAGTCCTTCATATTATTATGAGAAACTGAAAACAATATAAGTGGGCAAAAGAGGTTTAGTTAAATGAGCTATATTGTATCCATATGGAAATGCAAATTTATTAAAGACTGGATAAACAAATTTAATGAGAGCGAAAGGTAAAAAGTCAAGAAAAAGAAATAAGGACCAGGAGTTGCCTCAGCTGGTAAAGTGACTGCCATGCAGCCGCAATGAGTTTGGATCCCCAGCACCAGAGTCAAGGTCACATACAGCAGCTTAATTTAAGCCCAACACTGTAGACAGGCCTGCCAGACCGGCTAATCCTCAGTATCTCAAGAGCTCAGCATTGCAAATGAACCACGTGAAAAATAAGCATATAAACCATTCTTGTCTTTTCTGGTAAGTCTTAGATGTTCTTTGAGGCTAGTTTTGGGAGAAAATATGAGTATTTTTATATTTATCAGAAATAATTCTACCAGTAATTGTCAACAAATACTCTCACCATCTTTTACTGTCTCTTTTCATTAAATAATCATTAATCAAATTTCTACAATGTACCATAGACTGTGCCAAATGTATGTATTTTTAAAAAGACTTTTATTTGGTGTTTGTATCCCAGAAGCAATTAATCCCAAAGATTTGAGGAGAAAGACCACAGACTCAAATAATCATGGCCAAATTTCTTAAAGCAAGCAATTAATTAAAGCAAACTGTTTTTATTCATGTACGTAGACTACCTCCCTCTAAATCAGAGTTCAAGAGGTCACCATTAAACATGGGAAAGACAAGATTTTTATAGCTCAGGGGTGGGGGTTTCCAAATGGGGTAGGGGTAGTGGGTTTCCAAGTGGGGGATTTGGCAGGCAGAAGCTTGAACATAACAAGGTAGTCATAATAACACTTTTAAACAAAGGTAAGGTTGCAAGATTGGTCATAGCAACCTTGTGAAACAAAGACATGGTTGCTGTTTCCAGGAACAGGCAGTACAAAGCCATTTATTTGTAGTTAAGGTTACAATTGGGACATAGCTCAATCTTGGAGAAACAGAGATTTAATCATAATAGGAATGAACCTAGTTTGATTTTATTATAAGATGGCTTTCAAGCATAAGATGAAGGCAGGCTGGTTTATCAAGGCACAGGGTTAATAGGCTATCTAAGCAAGCATGTAACATGAGGTAGGATTCATCATTAGTACTCAGTGGGATGAGAAAAAGAAAAGGAAATTAGGAAGCAAGGAATGGAGGGAGGGAGNGGTAACTGTAGGTCAAAAATAAAAGGCACTAAGGTACAGCCGTTCTGTGAAGATAACTTGGAAAGTCATGCCAGGCAGAGGCAAAGGGATGTGCATTACAGCAACACCACATCCCCAGAAAGACACTGTCCTAGGTGCAACTAGATGTTAGGGAAGAATTGAAGAGAGATTTTTAGACAAGAGGCAGATTTGGGACTGGCTTTGTGTCCTGTTAGGTAGTATTGCCTTTTAACTGAGACAATAAGAAATAGCAATAGATTCTATCCTACAATGGATTAAGTTCATATTTAAAATGAGTTGAAGTTCTAATTACTTGAAGAAGACTAGCTTGAATTCTGCATCACATGAAATGTGAGATCTAACACACATCTGCTCTAATCTTCCCACTTCCTTTGCTCTTCACCCTCAACCCAGGCAAACATCTTTCTGGATGGATCTCATAAGAGCCTCATAACTGATGCTTTCATTTAGTTCTTTCTTCTTCTTCTTCTTCTTCTTCTTCTTCTTCTTCTTCTTCTTCTTCTTCTTCTTC
>LOEQ01003002.1:75875-116642 GCA_001685075.1 Bramus lutescens | reverse complement strand
CTTCTTCTTCTTCTTCTTCTTCTTCTTCTCAAAAATGATTTCTTTTATTTTTTGAGATTATATTATAATCACATTGTTTTCCCATTTCCTTTCTCCAGACCTTCCCATAAATCCTTCCTTGCTATCTTTCTAATTCATAACCTCTTTTTAAATTAATAATTGTTATCCACAAGTATTCTTAAATATATAAGTACATCTGCTCTGTATATATATTACTTGTATGTATGTTTTCAGGACTGACTGACTGGTGTTGGATAACCAATTGGTGTACTTGTCCCTGGAAAAGATTATTTCTCTTGCTCTTGGCATTCCTTAGTTGCCTGTAGTTGTTTAGGTAGGACTGAGGCTTGGTGGGCTTTTCCCAGTTCATGTCAGCATGTCTGTTGTTGTTGCCCTTGTCCAGATCATGCTTAGCCATATGTGTTGATAATACTTTATTCTTCTGACTATAATTCTAGAGGCACAATCTCACAGCAAATGGTTTGTTCCTCTGGCTCTTACTGCCCTCATTTCTGAAGTGATCCTAAGCTTTAGGTGCAGGAGTTGCATTTTGGGACTGGGCTCCATAACTCTGCATTTCAGTTGGTTGTGGTTTCCTGTAATGGTCTCTGTCTCTTCCAAAGAGAAGTTTCCTTGATGAAGGTGAGGACTATACTTATCTGTGTCTATAAGAACAAATATTCAGAATGTACTTTGGTATTAAGCTGATTTAGTGAAGAGGCAATTGTATGTTTTCCCATAAGATCCATGGCTTTCCTAGCCCTGGGTAGCTGGTTAGGTTTCCAGTACAAGCATGACTTGTTCTTGTTGAGCATATCAAATATTTTCTTCTTAAAGGGACACTAGTCACTTAGTATAATTTCATTTTAACTTGGGTTATACCTGAAGAGTCTCTACTTCCAGATAAAGTGAGTTATATTCAGATTTATTCTAGCATTAGAATATCAATGAATCTTTTTCAGGGGCATAGCCAATGTTCATTGTCTCTTTCTATACTGTTTAAGCATAACCAGTGCAACTAAGAGGACTTGGTTGGATGCTGGCATGTGATTGGTGAGTTTATGCACCCACCCTGCCGTTTTGCAGATCTTTACTCAGAGACAATGGAAGTTATATTGAGAATCCCATGGGGAGGTCGGTCCATGTGGGGGACAGACTGGGACCTCCTCACAGTGACTGCTGTCACATCAGTGAGCCACCAAGCTGACTGTCTGTTACTGATTAAGTTTTCAGATGTCAGCAGCTTTCTTTGATGATTTTACTACAGATTCCTAAGAGATCATTAACTATACAAGTTCTGAATTCTTGATCCATGGACAATTTGAGATAATAAATGTTATTCAATTTAACATTTAAGTTTACTTAAATTTAAGTAGCATTTAAGTTTACTTAAATTATCATTTATTAGCAAAAAATAATCAATATATCTCTTCTTTTGTTATAAAGTACATGTTTGATATTATTAGTTATTAATGATAAACTCTTATTTACTTTCATTTATTTAAAAATGGTTCAATCTATATATTCATTGTACATGCTACATAAGGATATATAAGGGCATTTTCACAAGTATATACTGTATATTGATCACAATTTTCCCCACAAAATCTTACCCTTTCTCCGTCTACCCCTCTCCACTCCTGTTTGCCTCTTTTCTCTCTATGCAGCTTGACTTCTATGGTCTTTGTGGTTGGACAAAACCATTGCATGTACACAAAATGTCTTCATCCATTCCCCTGTTGTTATGCACCTAGTTTGATTCTATAACTTAACTATTCTGAGAAGTGTTACAATGATAACTGATGTGTCAGTATCTTGCTGGTGTGTTGATATAGGATTCTTAGAGTCAGGACCAAGAATAGTATAGCTCGGGGTCAGATGGCAGATCTACTTTTAGTTTTTAAGAAGTTTTCAGGCTGGTTTCCGTACTTCACACTCCTGCTCCCACTGTATAAGGACTCCCTATCATCCGCATCCTCACCATTATTTGCTGTTATTTATTTTCTTAAAGGTTGCAGTTCTGCACTCTGAGAGGAAAGCTCACATCTGTGCCCTATTAGATAATCTGTTTTAGAGAAAGTTCCATCAGCTGCTGAAGAGAGCATAGGGTAGCTTGCTCTGTAGATGTCTATAGATGTTGATGATATCATTCAACTTCTCTTCTTAGTTTTTGTCAGGATGACTTGTCTATTAGTGGGGTGTTGAAGTCCTATGCTAATGTTGTGTTAGGCTTAACCTGTATCTTTACATTCAGTGGTATTTGTTTCATGAAATGGAGGTTCCTGTGCTTGCAATGTATATGCTTAAAACTATAATATCTTCTGGGCATGTTGGTCATTTAGTTAGTATGAAATGACTTCCATTGTCTGTGAATAACTTTGATTTTAAGACTAATTTGTTTTGTCAGATATTAGAACAATACCTCATCCCAGTTTTTTTTTGAATTCCTTTTTCCATGCATTCATCCTAAGGTTGAATCTGTCTTTCATAGTGAGGTACATTTCTTAAAGATAACAGGTACATGGATTATGTTTTCTAATCCATCTACTAGTCTGTGTTTTTAGATTAAAAATTTGAGATCTTTTAGTCATAAATTATTTAGAAAAGTATTTAAACATAATCATCTTAGATATCATTTAAATTTATATATATAATTTATCCACCCACAGTTATATATGCAAAATATGATGACCTCCAAAGGCCCCTATAAAGGAAGAACATTCTTAACAGATTGGCAAAAGAAGATCTCTCAGTAAGTACCAAGAAACAAATCACAGATACATACAGAAATGCGATCTTAACTCAAAAACATGCTGAGCAGAGGAAGCCAGACACAACAGAGCATATAGGATACTGTTCTGTTTGAATCTACAAAACTATACCTTTGTATTTCATAAGGTCCCTCGAGGCCAGTTTCTAAGAGCCACTCTCAGCTGGAATCAGAGAAGTCTCTGTTTGCTGTAAATTCAGAAACTTAGCACTGCCCAAATAGCTGAATGACTGTTTAAGCCTCCAATCTAAACAAGATATTTGCACCGTCTCTTCTAAAGCTCAGGGAACATTGTACAAGAAGCTGAAATTAGGAGTCTGCATCCATTGCTCACCACGTTATGCAATGGGACAAGGGCTCTCAATGGAAACTGGTTTTCGTAAGTGACTCATTTGCCAATTTTTCTACCCAAAGAATTTATTGAGCCCCCACCCCTGCGTTCAGAGCACTACGCTTGGAGGTATTAGTTGGCATTTTCTAGATGAACAGATCAACAAGATGGGATTTGTTAGATTGGTTTACACAACAAGAGCTGAGTTGTTCAACAATGGCCCTCTGACAGCCTGGCTACTGCTTGGTCCAGAAAACCAGATTTCTGCGTAGTTCCTGTGAGGGCTAGGAGAATTCCTGGAGAGCCATGAGTCGTTAGTTCACACAAAAAAAAGCTAAAGTAGCAGGGTTATGATGTCAGTGAAGGATTGGAGCAGAAGTGTCTGCAAAGGGACAGATGGACTTACTACCATCAGGGGAAAAAAAACCCATGGCAAGGCACCCCTGCTGTCTCCTCGGCAGATCTCCTTTTATCTGAGAACCACCGGAAGGTGCTGTTCATACTCTGGGAGACTCTTCCCCATCAGGTAATCTTCTGGAAAAGCCCTTACAGTCACCCAGAATCCCATCTCTCGGTTGATTTCAGTTCCACACAACAGTAGCTATTACCTGTTTCAGGCACTATAAACTGTCCTCTCTGAATCTTTCTGTCACAGCTCCATTAGCCTCACCTAATTAACACCTTCTATGGCTTCGTCCCCAGTACATAGATAGAATCTTGCAGTGTTACCTTGTTTCTAATGATATGTAACACATACCTGAAACTTTCTTGTAGCCTATGAATAACGTTATCTGGGCTGATATTTGCTTAAATATGTATGTCTTATCTTCCAAGGTAATTTATGTGGGATTTCTGTGTACTGTTAGTATGAAAATCAATAGTTCCATAGTTCATGGAACTAGGTTAGGTACCCAGAAGATTCTCCATCAATTTTCAAGCCCTGATAATCCTACAGTCCTGAGATAGCAGCATCTTTTAGGTTGGGTCCCTAGAATCCGAATCTGAGCTAAGAATTCAAGGTCAAATAGTTTATTCAGGGCCTGAGCCCTGGAAACACAGATACAGATGTGTAGAAGTCAGTGAGACAAGGACACAAGGACAAAGAACGTTTCTGATCAGATGGCTGTGTCGTGGTCACAGCTCAGTCCCTCTGGGTACCTCTGAAGACGTCGCTAGGGTACCCTTTGAGTTGTACAACCCAGGGAAAGCTGATCAGTGGATATTCATTTCAAGGGATATCTCAGCCAGCCTACAAAGCAAATGGAACACATTCTAGTGGCCAAGGGAAGTCTCTGCTCAGTAGCAGGTACCGTGCCCCCGTCAATGGCACAGTTGTTCTAGGAGGGGCACCTAGCAGAATGTGTCAGGGCACTAAGAATTTATCCCTCACAATCTGTGGAAGGCTTTATCCTGGCAAGTGTATTTTGTGTCAACCATATGATTCACTTCTGTTGCCTCCAAACATAACTAAAACATGTGTTACTTTACCGGGGAGTAAAGAGCCGATTTCTATTAATCTCAGCTGGAACAGGTAAGAAGAAACCAAAGACTGATTCTGTTCAAGTCCAGGTTAGTGTACCTGCGAGTGTATGTGAGTTGCTGTTGGACACGTGGGTGACTCCAGAAGTTGCTCCAGCATGTGTGACAACTCACAAAAGCTGCATAACTTAAGTCCCCTACACAACTGGCAAGTAATGGTATCACCATCTCTCGTAGCAATATTTTATTGCTTGCATAACTCAGAGGAAGGAGTAGCCTCAGGGAGTCTTGTAATCTTCATGGGCTCCCAGAGGCTCCTAAGCCTTTGCTGAGTGTCATGATTCCATGAGCCTCCTTCCTCCCTCCATGGTGGAATGCTTCAATGGGGAGGAAAGGCAACATGCTTCCTACTTACTAGGAACTTAGTCCTGCTACTTATTCAAGAATGGGAAAAACAGAAACAAGATGAAGATGAGAAAATAGCCCAGTGTCCAACCTATTTAGTCTATACTGATAAACGCCTAATGTTGTGGGACCCAGGAACTTATTATAGTTAATATAACCAAACAGCCCTCACACTGGACGGCTCACAGCCATTATCCCAGCGGAATAGCTTTGCCCTGAAGTTTGAGGAAGCAGGATTAAAAATAAGGGTGCTGGCCAACGACTTACTCTGCTCTGCAGTATATCTAGGAACTACTTCTCTAAAATGTCCACATCACTGTTTTATTAATGCATACCAAATATGTAATGTGATTTTGTATTTTAAATTAAACTACTGTTAGAAGTGAAGTAAAAAGTCATAGAAATGAAAGTCACCCTGGGGACTCTGCAAAAAAGTTATGTGGAAAGACAGCTATATTTTTGTGTGTCTGCCATCAAGTGAGCAGACAGCCTGTTCCCTAAGTACTATAATTATATAGCAATTTGCCACCTCTAATAAGAGGACTTTTCTTTCATGAAATATTCACTAAATATAATATCAGAGTAATATCTTAGAAGTGACTTAGTTTCTCCATAAAAGGTCAGTTAGTAAGCACAGTGAAGATCTTTAGGGTGATGTGATGCCCAAACATCCTCTATGCCCGTAGTCACTCGGCCTTGAATTAAACAGCACATTTCTCCTCTCTAGGTGATTTGCGGCTAACTGCTTCTCCCCATAAACTTGTTAATTTGCTATGCTCATTTCTCTTCTCTCTGAATGCTTCTCAACTGAATGCTCCACAGTTGTACAAGGAGTTTTACTGTAATGATGGAGGCCCTGCAAAAATAAAAATAAATAAATAAATAAACTGTCCAGGAAAAAAATTTAAATATAAGTTAGGGACATAGTTTGCAAATCCCTAAACTCTTTGGACTATGGGATTGCTTGTGCCAAGTGGCAAAAAGGGATGATCTGTCTGTGAGATGAAGGGCCCGGCATGAGTGATGTCTATCCGGTAAATGCATTTGAGGCGGCCCAGAGTCTCCAATTCAGATTTCAGATTCTACAGCAGGTTGCAAATTGGGAAGCTCTGCTGCCACCGCCACTGCTGCTGTTGCTGCTGATGCACTTCCGCTTCCTTCTCTTCTGCTTCCTCCCCTTTCTCCTCTTCCTCCACTTTTCCTCCTCCTTTTTCTCTTCCTTCTCTTTGTCCTGTTCTCCCTCCTCCTCTTTTCTGTTGTCTTTTCCTCCTTCTGTACATTTGCTTATAAGTTACATCCTTACATAAAATTTTGAGCATTTTTGATGTGTTTCTTCTTGCTGTTGATGCTGTGAGACTTGCTTAATGAATTCAGCAGCTGATCTTGCCATGCATCTTAGTTATTATCTTTTCCCATATGAAGGCAGCAACAAGTTCTAACTACCCTAAACAATTTGTTTTTCTAAGGAAAAGCGGCAATCCAGAGTAGAAAAGAGAGATGTTTATCTCGTGGCATTATTTCAAACTTGATGCCATTTCTTACTGCCTCCTCAAGTTAAAAAGAGAGAAAGAAGGAAAAAGCACCAAGATATCGAAACACCAACTAAGCCTCCAAAGGGGTCTGTTTTGGAAATCTTCATTAGCAGCAACATGTAGAAAATCCCCAGTTGGATTTTGGAAATTGCCCAGGGTTACACGCATGTTCACATATTCCTTTGTTAATTAGCACCTCCTAAATAGCCCATCAAACACTCTTGATCTTAGTCAGAAACATCCTTTAAGTTTTCAAGATCTTAGCAATCTGCACACTGTTCAGGAAGGTTTCAAGAAGGGCGAGGACCTAGGAACACAGGTTTTATTAGCCATAGTCTGAATGCCAGCTGGAAGCAGATCCCTGGCCCTTGACTTCCTTCAAGGATGTCTAGATTTTGCTTTATGTTAGCACACAACAGATTTTCTGAATGAGTTAGTACATTCTTAAGTTGAAACAAATATTCACATGTAAATATTGGAATGGTTTCAGCCAAGTTATTAATCAGTATTATAATAGGATCAAGTATTTAAATACATGCTACATCCTGAATTATTATATGGCGAGATTATTATAAGATGAAATTCTCTGGGGGACATCATATTAGTTGGGGAAAATCTTTAGTTGTGAACTCCTTAAACAGCCAGAGCTATAGACTAATTGGAAATACAGTCACCTCTAAGTTTATCTAAACCACCAAGCATGATACCATATTTGACTCCATGTCATTTTAAAAAAAAATTAAATGCCAAGTATATTTTTTCTGTGCCAGACTTCTATCACTTTTGAATTTTATATGATAAAAATATCTATGGCAACTTAAAAATTCATAACAATTTTAACGTTTCTATTATCCAAGCCAAACTGAAGGCTACAAAGCCTTATTCCCTTTATTTCTGGACTCTGTTACCAACAAGAAGGAGGTGATCCTGCCTCCCCCTCCTGTCTTCTGTGGATTCCTGACTGCATAGCCATTGGGTTGTCAGAGTTGAGGCTGAAGAAACCCAATGTCAACTTAGACGCCGGTGGGTTGGGCAAACCACATGTTCCTATTTATCCCTGTCAGCCACAGGCCCCATTAACTATTTTTAATGAATCACCACTGCTTTTACTTTTGCCATCAGCCATGACCTTCACCATCTAGAAACACATGGTCTCTCATAAACGATAGCCTGCGACATATAAATTCGAGAAGGATTCTATCACAGCTCAAACTACAATATCTATCACTAAAACAAACGGCTCTTTCTAGCTGAAGAGACACTCGTATATATCACGGAACCAACCTTCCATATTTTGAAATTTACTGCCCCATGTTGGCTGATTTTTTTTTTAAAGGAGGCCAGGCAACCTTGCTCACTTAATACTTTTGATAAACTTCTGCTGACAAGGAATGTGATTAATGGTAGTTAAAAGAATTGAATCAAGACTGGGAAAGACAGAGCCAAAAACTGCAGCCTGCTGGCTCTGATGGAAACTAACGTCTCTACAGAAATATATGATGGACCCTCCTTTTTTACCATGCCAAGTAATTACTTGCACAGGCCTGTTGTAATAATTCCTATTACAGCCAAAACGGAAAAGTCAGTAACTCACCGCCCTGGGACAAGGTGAAGGCAAGGCCAGAGTAGCATGGATCAATATTTCATTTACTCACTGAGGTTAGCTTCTATCCCTGTATCAAATTCTTTTACAGAAAGCCATGAAAGAAATGAGGTTTGCTGCAAAACACCAATACAGAGGCCTTGCTTCCTTGGGATGCTTATGAAAGAAGCAGAGCAACAAAGCCTTTCAGGAAAACAATATGCACTCAAGGTCACTCATTACTCGCTACCGTTGGAAAATAAAGTGCCATTAGCCTGATGTGGGAATGTACATCAATCAACTGCATACCAGAAAAAGTATGTTTTCAACTTGGTGGTGCTGCTGGGAATGAATGAGCCATTTGAACATCATCTACACAATTTGCCAATTGTGAAAAAAAATTTTTTCTCTTGACAAGGAATCATTTGTTTAAAAAATAATAATCCCATTAACATTTATTTCTGATTGCCTCCTGTGTCAAGAAAAGAACACGATGAGGTAGAGAGAAGAAAAGGCCATGATAATAGTTCCTGAGCATCAAGAAGTTTCTAGTCTGGTACTTTTTCCTAAAGGAAATGGTAGTTGCTCAACTGTAAAGTGCCCCCCGAAAACAACAAATGAAATACATCTCATTCCTCAACAGGTTTCTCTTTGGAGAGATGAAAATGTATGTTTCTTAGCTTACATTGTCTGCCATGTTTTCTAGGGAAAGGACTGATTTTCAACTTTGCGTAGAAACTACTGAAGTAGCTTACCCTCTACATCAAAATTTTTGCAGTGTCAACCCAAAGTCAGACTTAGATAGTGCTAACATTCATGAATTATATAGTGGATGAAAACCACGAATGCTTCTTTTCCTCCCAACAAGCACTGCTCCATGTTATCACAGACCCCAGTATTGCACATTCCCTTAACAATTCATGAGAACCGTAGGTGTGGCGGACATTTTCATGATGTCTCACACTAGCTTGAGGTTGGTTCTGAAAAAGTCACCTCTTTTTCTCCCGTAGCTTTGTAGCTCTCTATTTCCCTTCCTTATGATTCCAGGGAGGAGTGTGTTGGAGGGCGGATGGACTCGCTGAATGCAAGCTACTGGCAGTCATCATGTCTGGTCACCTTGAATGCTTTCTCTCAGTTTGCTATCTGACTGAAATAAATCCAGCTTTCTTCCCTGGAGCTTCAAAGCCACTCTCTAGCAGACCTTCCTATCTTCAGTGCCATGGAACGCAGTTCAGATCAAGGGTGGAAAGTCTTTGGCAGTCACACTGGTCTCAGATCCAGTCTCATCTAAAGAAAGCAAAGGTCAACTGGACCCAGCATTGATCCAGGTCAGCAGGATTTGCAGCCTCGCTGGTAGACAGTTTAGAAGTATTTTCATACGTTCCGAGGCTGCAGATTTTTCTAAGATTTTTTTTTTACCCCTCCTCCCCTCTGCCCCTTAAAGCTTATACCCCAGGAGTATTTCAAGGGAAATTCAATCCATATGTGCCTGATTCGTGTTCACTTAACTCATTGACATGTTGTTTTCCAGGAGCTGATTGATGTACAAGGAGTCTCCTGACCTCTTTTCCTGAGCCTTGCAGCACTGCCTTCCTTTGAGCTGGAAAATCGCCTTTTACATGAGGTAAGTAGCGCTTTTCAGAGTTGAAAGTTTGGAGCTCAGCTTGATACGCCGCAGTTCCCAAATCTGCGTGGGATTCAAGGCTTTACAAATGTGGACTCGATATATAAAACCCTTTCTTGCTTCATTTCTTCTTCTTCTTCTTTTTCTTTTTCATGTGTGACGCCCGTAGCTAGAAAAGAAAGGACGCAGAGGCCGTGCTTACTCTCAGAGCATCCAACCGGGTATCTTTGGACGTCTTAGTATCCACTTGGAGGGTTTAAGACGCGCGAGTTCATCTGTTCTCCTCAACCACCCTTCCTCTGCCTTGACTTCTTTCATGTGCTCCCAACCTAAAGAACTTCCTTTGCCAAGTTTCAAATGGGCAATAAAGGCAGCAGCTGGCTTTAAACCTTGCTTTGATTCTGTTGGGCAACATCGCAGCTTGGGTTAAGTTCCCTGGCAGAGTATTTCAGTAGTCTTCCATAATGCTGCCCCTTGGAATGCATCTTAAATTATGTCACTGAATAGACAGGTTATAAAAGAAAGCTACTCTCTCCATCACTTCTGCCGAGTGAAGTGGATCTGACCAGGGCTGTGACTTGCCCTTTAGCTGAGAGTTGGTCAAGAGCAGCTAGAATAACATCATGGGAAGGTAGTCTTAGCTCCTCTTATAATAGTCTGGGTGGAAAAAGCAGGAATAGAGCCTACAAAACCCAAGACAGCCTGCAATGGTTTGGGAGGCCGTCTCAACACTCTCTACTCCTTTAGATGCAAATTCTCTATTTGTGACACCCCATGCATTTATCTCATTTATATTTATGTATGCATTGAGGTTTTCCAGAGAAGCCAAAAGTCAGTTTCAATTAAATATTTCTGTCTAATTCAAGCATGCTGAAGTTCTACCAACTAAAGACGTGTGCCATACAGACTGGCGAAGAGAAAGCAGAGTCATTGCTAATATGTACTGGACACGCATCCTATGCCTGAAGCTACGCTGAGTGCTTTGCAGACATTCCTATTCCTCATCAGCTTTCCTCCTCATGGGTGCTGATACTTTTCTCAGTTATGATACTAGAGAGTCAAGATTTTGAGTCAGTGTAAAACTTTCAGATGCTTGGAGCTCTCATGGGGTTGCTGCATCGCACGCAATGGGCCCGCATGCACCCCCCCAAGATACATGGAAGGTATGTCAATCTAGAGACTCACAGGATTGAGTGGCACCACAGAACATATGTGTGAGATTTAGGAAGACTGTAGCACACACACTCAGATTATAAATGAGGGTCTCAGAGGGCAGCTGATGTGTAGAAGCTTAGACAACAGAACCAGGCCTTGAATTCAAGCCTCCTGGAAATGATGGCAACACTAATAGGAATCTCAGGTACCCTACACTAAAAAGCTATGTTACCCAGGCTGGAGATACCAATGACACAAATTTCCATGTATCACGGAGAGAAACTCCGAAGCCGACATAGCTGTCTTCATCTCACAGGCAAGGAAATGGATTCAGGAGGGAGAAAGTAACATGCAAGGTCTTACAAAGTAAGAAGTCCAGTCTGTTTTGAAGTCCAAGTGCGTCTGTTTGCAAATCCAAGACCTCCTTCAATAGACAGAGACAACTATTCCTAGGTCCGCCTCACTGAATGGCAGTTAATAAGCAGAAAATGCCATCTGTACAATCAAAGAATCTCAAGAAGATGGCGGTAATTAGTAAGAGAAGAAAGAGGAGGATGGGAAAATGAGAACATTCAAATTCCCAAGAAGGAGGCCATATGGTAGAATCGGCAACCCCCTAAGTGTCTGAGCTTCAGGACTGGCTTGCTCATTAGTCAAGAGATACAGCTTCTGATAGGCAATGTTTCCAATGTTTTCCAATTGGAAAATTTGGTGGCTAACTTGATTGAGTTGAATCATAAACATGTCTGCAACTTAAAGATAGGGGCATCGTATCGCCAATCTTTTTTATTGGGCAGACTGCTTGTGCCATAGAATCAGCCCCGTGGGAGTCTGCCATTGCCACTGTGAGAGGACTTTAGGGGTCTGAGAGTCCTCCACCAAACCTCTCATCACAAAGCTGCCAATGAGGGCAGTTTATGAGGTGCCTTACAGGGAGACAGCCTCCCGGACTCTTGAGCATGTCCCCTATGTCTGGGGAGTGGCTTCTAATTGCTTTCTGAGGCCTCCCTTCTTCCAGCCGCTCCACTGTCCTTCCCTCAAGCCCGGGAAGCACAGGCCTTCTGTGATGGAGTAAACATTCCACTTGAGGTCAAGGCACTTGGACCTCTGCTGTATGCAGTTCAAGTCCCAGCCAAAGGCCAGAATCAATACCACAAATCACTGCCAACTGGACAAGAAGCCTCTTGTCTCTTCCCCCCTCTTGGAGATGCTATTTCTAATGCTTAGCAATTTCATTAAGTAGGCCTCATTAGTTAGTGTCTCCTTAAGAGATTGCCCTCCTTAAAGCTACTTTTGGTGTCAGGCAGACCTGATCTCAACACTGTCACCTAAGGAATGACATAGCACCTCAGGACTGTCAGCAAGCTCTCTGTGACAGTGCCTTGGGATGGATGGCCCTCAATATGCAAAAGATTTCTGCAACAAAAAGAGAGCAAAGACATTATGGGGGAGGAGCATCTATCCCTGCCGAATGCATCAGCTGCATGAATCTATAAGAACACAATGTCAAAGCTGGTCAGTAGACATGCAGCTTGTCACACAGTTAGCTTTTGTGGAGAAGAAATGCTGCTGTTCACAGACACATAAGTTGCTTCAAATGGTGATGTGTGTTTTCAGTTAACACAGCTAAATCAAATGAACTTAAGGCAGAAAGACTGAAAGTTTAATTTTGATACCTTCCTTGAGTATAGCAAGAGTAGAGAACGCTTTGATATTCTAAAGTTTCTGGGTTTAAAGGGTAAATGCGGATTGATTGTCCTTTCCAAGTTTTCAACAGGCTATTTCGGGTTTTGTTTTTGTTATCTGTGCTGTGCAACATATGCACTTAGAAAATATAAGAACCCAGGAAGCAATTTCTGATCTCAAGGTTGTTGATTTAAAATAAAGGGATGATTTATTCAGACTCATTTGAACATCCTAGCTATTGCAGTGTGTACAGAGATATTCCTTGAATTGCTGTGGACCATACTGGAAAACTGAAACCATCGAGCCTATCCATCAAACGAGGATCTAGTAGACAGCTCCAGCAAACTCATGTTATCTGAATAGGGCACGTGAGAGGCTGTCCACTGGGCAGCCTCATAAGGTGTCCCATGTGAACGGTGATCCTGCAATGATCACCATAGCAGCATTCGTAAAAAAATGAACTAGATTAAGAACAATAGAGGTAGATTTCTAAGGCATAGTGTTCAGGGACGTTTTTAGAATACTGCATGTCTACACTATTATTTTAATTAATATGCACTTGAAAATAATAATGAGTATATGTGCACTTGTACCTGCGTATGTACATACTACAAAAATCTCTGGAAATATTTAAAGTGTTACCATGATATTATTTGTGGGAAAGAACCAGGAGTGGGTAGCTATTAAAATACTTTTTTACCATGTAGGTAATGTTATAATTTTCAAAGAAAAATTTGAACAAAAGTTAAGAAGATTTTAAAGAATTTAAGCAAAACTTGTGGAGCAGCCTGAATTCACATTTGTGATTATTTTTCCAATCAGAGTTGGTAAGCATAGGATCAGAGGAGCTGGACATTACATTAGTATACAGTTGTGTCTTTGTGTCCTGGCTGGGGCATCCCAGAAAGCAGAAGCAGTTTCGACAGCATTTTCTTTGTGTCTCGCAAACAACAGCATAGGAAACTGAGGGCTGATTTCATCAGTTCCTCAATTAGTTCATGCAACAAACATGTAGTGTCTACTGGAGAATGAACTAGAAAATACAACCAACAGGTTTTACAGTCTATGAGTAAAGAATGCATAGGCTGTAGGAGGAACCGTCCAGAGAGCACAAAACCCAAGCCAAAAGAGTCCCCCCAATACACAAACTTTTTATTAATTGCCTGACTTAAAAATCCCTCATCTCATGAGCCGTTCTAGAGCTTGGACAGCTTTTCTTTTTGTGTGCATTTTGGTCCATTCTTTTTTCTTAGGGTGGATATTCTTGGCATCGATAGTTGGAAGCCAGAAAAGGATCTATTGGATTCTCTTCTGGGTCACAGTCTCTCCCTGCAAACAAGATTGCTTAAAATGTCTGTCCTTTAATGTCATCTGACATGCTGTGAAACTTGAGCTTGTCGCGCTGATAACCTCACAAACCATGTTCCTCTTTTCTTTTACGAAATAACTTCTATGTATTTTTGTGTGGGCACAAGTAGAACTTTTTATTTGCTTCTGATAGAAGAACTGGGGAAATATTCGAGGCAGTATTTGTTTAATAGATACACAAATCAAGGCCTAGCAAGGATGCTCAGCATTCTTACAAAGCTGTAACAGTGAAGAGCTGCCAGCTGCAGAACTAGAACCCCGGTGTATTGAGTTCAAAGCTGAGGCTCACCCATTATGCTCTACTTATACATTCACTCAAGACTCCTATAGCCAAACTTTATTTTATTATAATATAAAAGTACATTCATTGGAAAGCTGAGACAAAATACACAGGTTAAATAAGGCTTACAAAGTTGTAAATTTCCATGTTTCCTCCAAGCTGAGTTGTGTTAAACATCTAAATTGGAGTTGTATGTGCTGGGTGAGGATCCATGGCTTCTTGACACTCAGCACTGAGATTTCAGTTCACGCAGGCAGGCAGGACAACAGTGAAGACAGTTTCTTACAGCTTTCCCTGCACTCCTGTGCCCTCTAAATGGCCGTCTGCCAGGATGGTGAACACTGCCAAGTTAAACAGTGTGCTGCATCTCCGTGAGGCTCCGCTGGGAGCTGAGGAATTCCATACTTGGAAAACAGGGTAGGGGGATAGAGAAACAGCAGGCCTGTGGTCTTTGAAGAATGTGGATGCAGACAGTGTTAACCTTATTCTTTTGGAGTTTCTGGTGGTAAACCGGTTGTTAAACAGCCCTTCACTTGTCTTCTGGCCGGGTTATCTGCATTAGCATCAATTAGCATGGACATCCTAAAAGGAGAAAGGCTGGAAAGACATCAGCTTTTGTGACTTCTCCAGTAAAATTTAAAAAAATAAACAAATAAATAAATAAGTATCTTTGAATGGGGGGTACCATGTGTACTGAGGCAAGTACAAGGACAATATCAGGTCCTGACTTTTGACATTGTCTGGGGCAGTGTCTCTTGATTGCCAGCCTAGCTGGCCCGGGAGTCCCAGCTCCCAAGAATTTCCCTGTGCCCATCACCCGTCTCTTGTTAGGAACAATGGGGTCACCGAGGCCCACCAGCGTCACCTGGGATCTGAGGAGTCCCAACTGGAGTCTTCATGCTTGGGTGGCAAATGCTTACTGAGCCATCTCCCACCTCTGTCCCCTAAGGAGAACACTGTGAGAGAGTGTCATGGGAACCAATGCCAGCCCCACAGCAACCCTGTTTGTCTAAGAGAAAGGAAAGAGAAAGGTTTCTCATTGTACTCCCGTCTCTAAGGGTCTCCTTCTCCTGGCCTCACTGCTAGGTAGACTGTATTATTGTGTTAAATGTGTTGTTATGTTTTAAAAAAAATTGAATGATTAGTCAAAGAAATTGTATTTTAATTTTCTCTTCCAGGATGCTTCTTTTTCTCACTCTTTATGCTACAAAATGTCTTCTTTGCCTCACTCTGTAAGCTAAGCCAGTGGCCTAAATCTTGTTCTGAAGAAAACTGGCAAGGACCTGTGCAAATTTTTGACGATGCTAGAGGAGTACGGGCTACCTATCAGTACAGATACCCTTTCTTGCAGTTAAACAGTAGCCCAAAGCCGACATACTGATGGATTTTGTCATTGACACTTTTGTTTCCTTACAGAAACATGTTTTATATTAGAGTTCCTTAGTGAGAACTTTCCCTTTAAAAAGTATTACTCTTCACCATAAACATGCAAAGAATATTTTTAAATGTCTGAAATCTTATGTAATGGTCAAATTAGGATGACTGGGGCTTAACCTCATATTAAGCACCAGGATGGACCAGGTGCTCACCAAGCCCCTCCCTCTGCTTGAGTGAACTTGCAATTCTGCCTCCCTCCTACTAAGGACACATGATGTCATTGGCAGGACAAGGGCATAGATACTGTGTCACTGTCACTCTCAGAAGTGCCAGCCACTTCCTCCATGCCATGGTATTGTCAGAGGTTTCTGTCCCTCCCAGTCCCACAGCCTTTCAGTCCCAAAGAACCACACAGAGGCATGCTTTAATTATAAACGGGCTGGCTTATTAGCTCAGGCTTCTTATTAATTAACTCTTACATCTTATATTAACCCATAATTCTTGTCTGTGTTAGCCATTAGCTTGGAACCTTTTATCAGTGAAGCATTCTCATCTTGTGTCCTCTGTGTCTGGGTGATGACTGCAGATTGAGCCTTTCCTCTTCCCAGAATTCTCCTATTTTGGTCACCCCACTTAAACTTCCTGCCTGACTACTGGCCAATCAGAGTTTTATTAAACCAATACAAGTGACAAATCTTTACAGGGTACAAGACCATTGTCCCACAGTACTGTGGTTCCCAGATGCAGGTGGGACTCTGATGTGCAGGGATAGAAGACACTGAGATTGACAGAATTTCTGCCAGCTTTGGTCACTGGATGACACCTCAGAGCACAAACAGCTAACACCACACCTGGCCATGTAACTCAGGCCATTTCTTCCCCCACTTCAGTCTGCCAAGTGCTGGGATTATGGGTATGCGCCACCACATGGGGTCTGAGAGATAAATTTGCATTATATTTAACTCCTGAGATTCAATTGTTGTAATAGTTGATTACCCAGATTAATAGCATCCATTCATGATCAGCGTCTGGATATGTCTCCCTTTTATTTAGTGTTACAGATGTTTGATATCCACCTTTAAGAAAAGTGAAATGACATACGGTAAAAACCTTCTAAATGCCCTGAAGCCCTTGAGCCATGAAAACAAAGAGAAATTATAAATAACTATGGATGCTAATTACGTGTGAATTATTTACAAATAAACATAAACACTATGATCCAAATTCCCTATTAAATAGTGAGAGGACACTAATTTATTTCTATCAAATCATTAAAAAAATAACAGTTATAACCTATTGTGATGGCTAATCTTGGTTGCCAGTCTGACTACATTTGCAATCAGGTAAACCCAAGCAGCTGCTCAGGCCTTGGTGGGATTTGCTTGACTGGATCATTTGAGGTGAGAAGACCCACCCTTAATCTGGGTCACACCTAGAGTCTCAGTACACATCCCAGGTCATGGGAGAAGGAAACTCTTGCTTCTCTGCCAGCTTGTCCTCACTCTCACTGGCCAATTCATCTACTCTGTTACTGAGGCATTCCTTCACAGTTTTAGAACTTACTTTGGGATTTCAACATAGCCTGAAGACCAGCAGCTCTCTGGGAATTTCTGGAAATCCAGCATCAGATTGGGACTGAGACATCCAGCCTTGTGGACTGCCATATCTTCTGTCTTTCTGTCATGAGACAGCCGTTGTTGGACGAACCAGACCATGGTCTATAAGTCACTCTAATAAATCCTTTTTAATATCTATATTTAATATATTTTTTATCCTGTAAGTTCTATTCCTTTAGAGAACCCTGGCTAACACACCTGTGGTGGGTAAATACGTGGCAAAACAAGGACTTTGCCGTTCATTAAAGAGATTAAAGAGAGCAGTTCACTTGAGATAGTTGGTGATATTCTTTTTTTTTTCTTCTTCTTCTTTTTGGTTTTTCAATACAAGGTTTCTCTGTAGCTTTGGAACTTGTCCTGGAACTAGCTCTTTTAAACCAGGCTGATCCCAAACTCATCACAGAAATCTGTTTGCCTCTGCCTCCTGAGTGCTGGGATTAAAGGTGTGTGCCACCACCGCCCTGCTGATATTTTGGGGGATACTCTGAACAATGTTTTTCAGGGTCATTAAAAATACTCAGCTCTTTACACTCAACATTCTATTTGTATGGATTCTTGTTACTAGAAGGATGTTTATCTCAATATTTTCTTTTAAATTTGGTTTTACTCTATTCTAGTTTTTGCATTGCTGTGATCAAATCCAAGAGCTATACCTGTTGGGCAAGTAACCCAGCCACCAGTATCAGTGATTTCAGAGAGGAACAAGCCTCAATCTGAAAGATGTGGCCAACCTGCCAGCTGTGTCTGTAACTTGTTATTGAAAGGGAGCTATGTTTGCGTTCTGCCTATGATTATGTCTGTCACAGGTAAAATGAATAGTTGGCACAGAAACCTTCAGGAGTACAAAAGACAAAATGATTTGCATTTAGATCCTTTAAAAATAAAACTTCCTATTTAATGAACACAGCAAGTGTATGTGCTGCAAGGCACAATCTTACTTTTCCATACATGTCGACAGTGACGTTATTTCTCCCTTCTCTGTATCTATTGGCTGTCTCTCTGTCTCTCACTCTACATCGTTCCAATTCTTTGATACCAGTAGTCTAGTTTCTACTTCTTGGAGATCAAGCTTTTACACGTAAGTTCTCCGTGTGATTCTCTCGGGTGTGAGCTTCATGCTGTGACACCCGAAGGTAAATCAGAAGGCATCTTGTCGTAGCTGGTTCTCTCCATCTACCATGGGGTCTCAGGAAGCAAACTCAAGTCTTCTGCGTGGTGACAAAGCAACGTTAGCCATGGAGCCATTTCACCAGCCCATGTTCACCTTTCAAACTTTCAGACATGAATGCGAGCATGGAGTTTTTATGTGTGTGTCCTTTGACTTTTTAATTAAAAAACTTTTTGCCAACTTCTTTTTTACATCAACCCTGATATACAATAATAAAAATATTAAGTGTACTGAATGGCTAACAATATAGCAAAGTTTGTGTTATAGTCTTATAATCAATTATCATAGAGATATGAAAATACTTTTCATGAACTATTTAGAGAGACTAGAACAGGTTGCTTATATAATGCTAAGTGTGCAAAAGCAGAATTAAAATGATTTATATAATTCCTATTTGATTTAAAAATACTCACTCATACATACACAAATAGATGAGAAAAGCCAGACACCAAATGTTAGTGGTTCTTATTTGTAGGGGTGAAATTGCTATAGATGGTTTTGTTCTTCAAACTTGGATATGTTTTTAAGTGTCCTAAGTGGTGTTTTTATAATTGGATAAATATTAATTTTATTTTAATGCCTGAAGGAATGAATTAAGTGGTATAATTACTATGTCACAGACTTCTTTCTCATATTCCCACTTAAATATTAGTAGGGAATGCATGTACATTTAAGGAGGCCGCATACATGACTGGGACTCAAGCTGGCTGACAACTGTCAGCACTTCCACATGTTTGCCCGTAGAGCTGAGCCCCAGCAGCACAGTGCTAAACTGACGACGGTTTCATCATTTTCTACATGTTCTTAAAGGAGAGATAGGCTCCAGGAATCTGAAAATTCAGGGGTGGATGTACCGAACTTGTTATTCCTCCTTTGTACACAGGAAGCTCCATGCAGACAATTGCCTCTTTAACGGCTTATCAGAGTTGTGGGACTTTAGACAGACATTTTCATGCCAGCCACCAATTCCCAGCAGACATTTCTGCTGTCCTGGCCATTCTTCAGAGAATCCAGATGTGTTTTAGAGTACGTTTGTTTCCTCCTTGGACTCCTGTATCCACAACCATTTATGTCTTCCTACTTAACTGTGTTACGTTTCCAAAGACGTCGTTTTGATTCATCTGCCCCAGATCACCGGTAAGTACCTGTCAATGGGAAAACTTTATTACTCTGGATATGCGTCTCCAATTCAACAAGCAGGTTATGTAACCTCCATGTAATTGCTGAGGAGGGGAAATGCATGCTCAATGTCATGGACCCAGAGCGAGGAAGGCTGCTAGCGGGTAAACCTCCTGCAGCCGCCTACACAGAGGGAAGCAATTAAGAATCTCAGGTGTGGAGCCAAGAGCTCAGACCCTAGAAATGGAGTTTATGGGGAGATTAAGGATGGGAACCAATGCTTGAAAGTGAGATAGAAGGCAAGACAAGAACATGAATACTACAGAATAATGATCTCTAACGAGACGTGTTTACTATCTGCATCTTACAAGTGAGAAAGCGGAGCGAGAGCGAAGGTGAGTTCATTCCATGCAAGCTCACATTGCTTAACAGTTGGACCAGGAAATAAACTCAGCTCTTTGCGCACCAGTGACCACAGTCCATGTCACAGTTACCCCACATCTGACAATCATAATGAAATCACCACTCGTGAGCAATTCTATATCCTCACTCTCAAGCATAAAGATTAGGACAAATTCATCACAGACATCACCTTCTTTTAAAAGCAGCTTTTATATCAAGATAACCAGGTCAGGCAACGAATGGCCACTACAGTGCCTTTAACACCATAAGATGTTAAAGGCAATAAGGAATGCATTTAAAACCCAGTGCCCCATTTTGATAATAGCCATGGGTATATTCCCTTGCATTCTTAGACCATTTAATAGAATAAACTAAAATCAGAAATTAGGAGAGATCATAGCATAAAAATTGGCCTAGCTGAGTTTCGTCTACCTGTGATTTGGAAACAGTATTTACAAGGTCACTGGGATATTATGAGACTGTATGAAACAGCCTATAAAAAACATCAAGGTAAAGAGTTTCTGATCCATTCAAAATGGGTATTTTTTTAGTAACATTGAAAGCTAAAACTGAGCTGGGGAGATGGCTCAGGGGTTAAGAGCACCTGCAGTGGACCCTGGTTTGGTTCCCAGCACCCACATCAGAGCCCTCACCACCACCTCTAACTCCAGCCACTGGAGATCCAGCACCCCCTTTTGTTTTGCACATGTACATACGCCACATGCATACACACAAATAAATAATGAAATATAAATTAATATTACAAGCAAGAGATTGGCATAGCATGTGCAGAGCCTGTCCCCAGCACTGTAAATAAACATGCAAACAAAATCTCAAAACTAAGGCATGGACCTCTTCCATACATTTTTCATGCTTTCTCCATTTTCCAGAGACTTTGGGGGGTACTACTCTTACCAAAAATGTTTTGCTCTATCTTCTTACCTGTGAAGGGAGAGCGTGGTATGAGAAGACCCTAAATTAACCAAGTTCTCTACTGGACAGTGCAACTGAACTGCCTCAGCAAGCCTCCATGCCAGCCACCACTTGGAAATAGTTTAGAAAATTGGAATGTAGCTATTGGTCTGAATATCTGCCTCCCCCGCCCCCCTTGAAATGCATGGGCTGAACTCCTAGCCTTCAAAGGGATGATGGTGGTATTAGGAGGTAAGGACTTTGGAAGATTATTAGATCCTAAGAATGGTTCCCCTCAGGCATGCTCCTTTTTAACAATGTTCTTATGAAAAAGGCCAAGAGGAACTTCCTGGTCCATCTGCCATACAAGGGGGTCTTCTCACAAACTCAGTTGACCTGTGCCGTACTTAATATTGGACTTCTTGTTCCCCACAACCATGAGAAATGAACGCCTGTTCTGTAAAAGCTACCAAGCATGCTGGAACTTTGTTAGAGCAACCCAGAACATCTTTTAGAGGGTGACCTGCCCCTCCTGGAAANNAAAAACAGAAAACCGCAGGCGACAGTCTGGTCTGGCTGAGCTGGAATCTGCATGTGATCAAGTCCAGTTTGCTCACAGCAAGCACTGTCAAGTTTAGAGCACTCTGCCTGATGCCTGCCAGGAAAGGTGGGTCTACCGGGAAGATAAATCAAAGGCCAGATTAGTTATGCTGTTGTTCTCGTGGTCAGCAGGTGGGAAGAGCGTGGCATGATTCCTGACACAGTCATTCACTTGACACCTGGGCATGAGTACCCGCTATGTGCCAGTCAGTAGCACTCTGGGTACCGAGTAAGCAAACTTCAAGGACAATTTGGTCACGCTCTTACAGTTCACATCCTCACTTGCTGTAGTCATCTTGATCACCTTTGATGGCCTCAGTCTAAGGTCACCATCTGTCTCCTCTCCCAGGGAACTGATGCCATTAAGAGTGCAGAACATTCCCAGAAGGCTTGAGTTGGGACAGAAGCCGTGCAGAACGCTTCAAACACTGTAGTGGATGTCTCTGTTTGGGGGACTCTAACCTCGTTTGTTTGTTTGGGTTTTGTTTTATAACAACGTAGCATCTCCCTTTTGGTGATGATGAAGAAAGCCACCTTTCCAGTACCTTTTAGGGTAAAATGACACAACCCATGACCTCCAGGATCAGGTCAATCTGAAAGTTCTTTTTCTTGACCCCCATGTGGAACCCTATGGCCCAGTAACCAGAAATGAGATTCGATCCAGGGACTTCTGCTAGAAATACGGAAATCTGGATAAAGAGCTTTTCTTTTGAGAACGCATGTCTGTGTGTGTGTAATGTATGTGCGGTGTTCATGTGTGAGAGTGCAGGCACAACCACACCACAGTACATGTAGAAGCCAGGTGTTAATACTTCACTCATCAACGCTTGTATGCCAGGCTACCTGGTCTGTGACTTTCCAGGCAGTCTCCTGTCTCAACCTCCTACCTTGCTGTGGGAGCATTAGGATTACAGACAGCTGGACATACATGGGGTTGGCGGTTTCAGACCCAGGTCCTCACGCTTGCTTTGCAGCCGGCTTACCCATTGAACCGTCTCTTCAGCTGCCTTGAGTTACTCCACTTCCCTAGGTTTGCTACACTAGCAGGATGTACATTTGAAGCTAGGTGCCATCCTTGCCAACACATGAGGAGAGTCTCCTTGAGAATAAAGCCAACCCAAAGAGAAGCAGAGCCAAGAACTAGAGAAGAGGCTGATTTAAATGCAAGCATTAAATATTTCTGTCCAGCAGCTCATAAAAGCAGCTTTGTCCTCAGGTCTCTGATGTATGAATTGATCAATTCCCCTTTTTATTTCAGTTGGTTTGATTTAGATTTTTCATGCCCTGCCACTGTTGACATACTGGCAGAACACATAAATGTTTTCAGTTACATCCCCAAGCACATCAGGAACCAGATGCCATTAGTGAACCCATTTTCCTGAGAACAAGACTCGAGACTTGGAAAGGTGGAATTAAATCATTTGTTCAATAACATATAGCTGACAAATGGCGCTCTCCAGATGAAATCTCACAATATCTCCTTACAGAGATTTACATCTCACCAGACTATTTTAAATAGTATTTACGGCCTGGAATTACTAAACTCTGCATGTGAAAAAGACTGAAAGGAAATGAGTGTTCTAGAAACTTACGCAAATGATCTTTCCACTAGGAAGCACAGCCCGGAGGACCACACGAATAACTGGCCCATTGATAACTTCCCATAACTGAACTGGACGACTTTAAAAGCAGTTCATTAAAGAACCCATCTTAATTCAGTCCATGCAATAACAGATTGCCGGTTTATGATTACAGCCATAGGTAATTTACCAAGGTCAAAGCCAGCAAAGGGTAAACTTGGGAAATAAAATCCTTCTCAGTTTCATAGTTTTCCTGCAGTGTTTTTCTATCCTCAACAGTGATCCCCTCTCGAGTACTTTTTTCCTAGAACCAATGAAAAGTTCTTTAAATGAAGAATCACAGTGTCTCTCACATTAACTTTTTACATATTTATGATGGAAAACTGCCTTCATGCCTCCAGTCACCTAGTTTAAAGCCCAGGATGACCTAGTGATGCTGGAAATCTGTGATGGAAGAAGGTAAAGTCTACTAAAGGGGTTTGCAATCGTAGCACTGACCCCAACTAGACAGAAGTCTAAATCTCAGCAGTTCCGTGGTATGTCTGGCTCTGAAGACAGTCACACCAAACAGAGCAGTCTTTATAGGGTGAAATTCATTTAAAGAAGCTAGATGCCATGTTATGGCATGAATAACAAAGGGTCCCACAGATTTACCGTTGAAGGCTTGGTCTCCAGGTGGTGGTACTGTCTCGGGAGAAGGGGGAGGCTTTGGGAGAGCCTAGCTGGATGACGGTCAGAACTTGCCGAGCCCAGCTGGATGATGCCTTGGAAGGCTATCTTGTCCCTGACCCCTCCCTGACTCTCTCCTTGCTACCTGGCAGCTCTTCTCCATTGCACCCTCTCCTCCACGATAATTTACCTGAACTAACGCACAGGGTCAATGGAGCTAGGCAACCATGGACTGACTTTTCTGAAACCATGAGCTGAAATAAGTTCCTTCCCATTTTAAATTGCTTATCTCAAGTATTCTGCGACAGAGACAAAAGGGTAACACTGTAGTTGTTCCTGCAATAACAGAGCTCAGGCCCGGGAATGGGAAGAGAGAGCTACTGCCTCTACGGAAAGGCAAACTGGGTAGAGAATTCTGCACGAGTGTGCCGTTCAGTAACGTGCAGCCTTACCAGAAGGGGGACAAAGCACTCATACTAACCACATGTTTCTGTGAGTGGCCCACTATACTCCAGCCCCCTTCTCTCCCTCCTTCCTGCAGATTTGATGCACATCCGCCACACAGAATCTTCAGCCGCTTTCCTCTCAGATGAGGTTGGTGGGAACTACATGAGAAAACTCAAATCTCATCTGCCTCCCCAGTGGCTGTAGGAAAAACGGGGTGGTGGTGGCACTGGCGTACACCTTTGATCCCTGCACTTGGGGAGGCGGAGGTGGGAAAGATCTCTGTGAGTTCAAGGCCAGCCTGGTCTACAAGAGCTAGTTTCAGAACAGGCTCCAATGCTATAGAGAAACCCTTTCTTGAAAAACCAAAAATTTTACCCATTTTTCCAGTCTAGCATCTTACTCAGGATACCACAATTCTCCTTGACTCTTCCTTCTCAGTTTCCTGCTTCTACTAAGATTCCCATCATTCTGCATCAACCTATTAGATGGTTACCTAGCTTTCTTTATATTTCTACATAGTAGGTTTTAATAGGATATATATGTATCATATGTAATATTTATTATATATAGCTTATTTGTATATGGCATTATGAGACTATTTTTTTCTGGATTAAAACATGCTCTCTTGAGGACAGGGAGAAGACTCTTGACACATACCAGGGAATTACAAGATTCACAAACCCCTTTCCTGGTTGATATAATATGAGCACTAAACCAGTGAGACCCAAGAGCTTCTTCTGCGGGGCTCCCTGTAGGTTGCAGGAAATGCACATGAAGCAGCCTTTAAGTGTTGCCGTCATCCAAGGGTGGGCTTCTAAGGATGCTGCTGTCTTAGAGTCAGCCATGCTTCTCGGTTCACCAGGATCTATGGAGCTGGAGGGTTCCTTTGGTTTGTCATCTGTGCCCTGTGTGGGCTGATGGCATGTTTGCTCACATCTCTCCTGGGAAGGTCATGTGGTCAGTAGTTTATGCTAATAACTCATATTCCCATCCAACACTTCATTATTTGCTTTAGTTTTATGCCTCCATTATTAATAAATTCTTTCTCTTATAGTAGGGACCGTAATTATTATTAACTACGGTATATTTACCTATCTGTTCAATTCTAGTGTGCTTCTTAGCACCAGGCCTTTCTTTAAGAAAAAAATGTGCTTACTGACAGTTTTACAGAATTTATGCATAAACAGCTCATTGTATCTTTAGCCTTGTAACAAGTGTTTTCCAAAGTCGGTTTATTCTTGTCTCATCTTTTCATTCAGAGTGGATATGTTGTTCATTTGCTGCAGTTAGGACCCATGTTAGCATTTCTGATCCCTCTTGTATTCTGGGTACATTCCGTTTGTCTTTAAGAGATCATTATTATTTTGGCTATTAGTGAAGGAAACATCACTATGGTTCAAAGATCTAGTGTTCTTATGTCGATACTGAAATGTTGTCTGTGCCTCGACCCAGCCTGCCTTTCTGTTCCTTTCTTCATTTTAATCCTTTCTTCCTTCCCAATTAGGAAATCAGTTTCTGCAATTTCTGCTTTACTAGTCTGCATACACACACACACACACACACACACACACACACATTTTCTAACATTATTCTCTTTTATTTTAAGAGTAGCTTATTATAAACACTTATTTGTATTTTGCTTTTTAATGAAACACTGTGTGTTGGAAATTAGCAATGTATTAGAAAAGTAGAAGGGAAATGGTATATTTTCTCAATCAGCTGAATACTTTTTTCTCATACAACTTTAATACATGATAGCTTTGAATTAGAGAAAAATAAATTTTTATAATAAGTTCAAGCAAAGCACACTGTTCGGTCAGAAACCTTTAAAATGTTCTTATTTTACTTCCTTCTATATTTCTGGCAGAAAAGCCAATATTTCAGACCAGACCACAGACTCGTAGACTCTGGGCAGTGTTTGCCATTGTTAAGCTCAGATTTCCTTGAAGGCCAGCAGACCTGACGTCTGTTATAAAGTCAAGCAAATTGTCTTTCCATTTCCAAAGTTGGAAACTATGCACGGTTGGGGGGGGGGANAGCTAGAAATGACTGGCTGTGTTTGGTTTGGACCAGTCATGCAAAAGTGAGGGTGCCCAGCATGAGTTCTGCTTGAAGGAAGTCTGAAGGCCTGGCTCTGGGGTCTGCCTCAGAAGCTTACCTATTTTCACTTTGACTACAGTTCAGGATACATAAACCAAACAGCTCTGCGTTGGCCTCTCTTGAGTCAGATCAATCTCCACCTAATCAAATGGATGAGGCTGAGAAGAACAAGGGAGCGATTGAGCATCTGAAACCCAGCTGTTAATTTTGGCCTTTGGGAACACCAACAAATGGGCTTCAAAGTGTTTGCTTAATCATGTTTCATTGGTACTTTTTGTAGCTAGTAGGAATTCAAGTAAAGGAAATGGTCTTTTCCATTGTCAGTATAAAGAATTTATACCTACCCATGCCAACTTTTAAATTTTGGATTTTTCAAATTGCTTGTATATAAAAGCAAAATAATTAACCAGAGGAGTCATGCGAGTGTACACTGACAAAGATTTATTTGTTGGAATATTTAGAAAGTCAGTTCTGTGTTAGGTCATCCATTTAAAAGATCCTTTTGTGTTCCTAATGCAATGTTTCAAAACTTAATGGTTTAACTACATTCAGAAAGATTAACAACTTGAAATGTACATCTTGAGGAAAAGGAAAAGTCTTTTAAACATTACAGAATTTAAACCAGAACTAGAAATACTATATTCTCATTCACTTTCATCAGAAACAGAGGGAGTCCCCCAGATAGAAAAATGGTAGATAAAGTATCCATACTCTTGATGGTAAGGGTGTTGGAAACTAGAGAAGCAAATTACTGATATACCACCTACTCTCCATTTTCCCTTTGCATATAAATGCCTTAACATTGTCAAGTTTTATTATCAACATGTTTTAAGACACCTACATAACCCTGGAACAGTGTGTGTGTGTGTGTGTGCGCGCGCGCACTTGCATGCACAGAAACATCTGTGAAACATTTAAAAATAATCGCATACTCCTACCTCCAAAGGCTTTGATTAAATCTAGTTCTGAAATCTACTTTACAACAAGGGCTGCCCATCAGGAACACTCTAGACAGGTGGTCTACACAGAGATACTGGAGTAACCCAACACACTCATTCTACAAACAAAACTGTTGAGGAAATAAAATTGCCTTCACTCATTTGAAAAGTATTGATAGAAATACATCCTTCTTGCTGTAGGCATTGGGACTGGAATAGCAGAGAAGACAGTGTGAATTTTATCTTTATAGTCTAGCAGGAAGAAGACTTGGTCAGTGGTAGAAACAAGGTTCCCAAAATTTGGTTATTTCCTGAATCAATTCAGTTTTAATTATTGTTACAAATTCGGTAATGTTAATGAAAACAATACAATAATATCAGTAAAGTGTTTAGAGACTAGGTGCTAGGGAGATGGCTCAGGGGTGAAGAATGCAAACTGCTCTTGCAGAGAACTCAAGTATATTTCCTTGCACCCATCGCAGCTGGCCCACGAGCTCCTGTAACTCCAGCTCCAGTGGATCTGATGCCCTCTTCTGGCTTCCGCAGGCCACACACTCACAGAGACGCAATTCCCATAATACATATGCACATAATAAAAACTAAAAGAAAATTTACTTTTAATAATTTAAATTTTTAATTTAATGACTTTATTTTAATTTTTAAATTTAAAATTTAAATACATTTCAATTTTATTTTATTTTTTAACATAGAGACTGGAAGAATGCTGTTGAAGAATATTTTATCAAGAAAGGGTCATGGCTGTTTGCCTTTAATTTTACAAACAGCTTAGATAATTTTATAAGTAAAATATATCAATTTTAAATGTTAACACAGGGCTAGGGCTTCAGCTTCTTCTTGAGTTCTTACAAGCTTTGTTACAATTGCAATAGTTGTAATTTCTTCCCTTCTTTCTCCTCTGAAAAGTTTGGGGGCTACATTGAAATGTTGGTAACTAGAATGCATTTGTGCCTTCACCATTTCCCACTTCTAGAACCCACACTGGATTGAATCCAAACTAGCATGGTACCTACATTCTATGCAGCTTGCTTCTCCTTATGCCGAGTAAGGCAAGCTCGTGCAATCTAATAAACATGTATTATCTTATTACACATTAGTGGGAAAATAATAGAACGTTGATGCTGTGCAGAGCTTTCCATTGGAAGTTGATGTGCTCATAAACTTTAAGAGCAAAGACAATCTTGAGGTGAAGAGCTGGAGATAACAAAACTCTAAGATATGCCAGGAGAAGATTCCTGAACAAAAGCTGACAGTTGGAGAGTAATTTAAATCCCAAGGTTAATTGGTGGTCTCACTGTTGCTAAGTCTGAAATTTGGACCCCAGCAAACCCTTGCTATCAAAATTGCCATCCCAATGCCTTTGTTAACATGAAAGATTAACTGGTCAGATCCCATTGCGTGCATGAACAGAGAATCACAATGACATAGTTACAAAAGAATTCTTAAGAAAATGCTTTTATAGGAAATTATTGGTTTTAATATCTACCATTTCAATTGTAGACTTCACTGGAGGTGTTCAATGTGAATTTCCCAGGCATACTAATAACTGCATTAACATTTGATTTTATATTACCCTAATAGATGATATAATATATTAAAATAAATATTAGACTTCAAATTGCTTCACTCATTCCGATCAAATTTTCACTTATATTTGGATAGGCTTTGGATGGAATTTCATACAAATTTTAAAGAAGAGTAAAAGCATGGGAACTTATCCCATTGGCTGTTGTAAAGTTTGTGTATTTATTCAGACCTTCTTAACCTTGCAAGGCTTCTAGAAGTGGTATGGAAACTGTTCATGCACAGGCATTCTCATTAGATTCTGGCATCTCAGCATCAGTCCCAGCCAGACCCTGAAGAGCAAAAGCAAAGCTGGAACACATTTATCTAAATATTTCAGAGTCTCCAATGAGACTACTTCTCAAAGGTAAAGGAGGACTGTGGAGTTCCTTTTTTTCCTGGTTTCTTCTTCAACAAAAGCTTTCATTATCCAAATTCATTATGGGGGAAAATGCTATCTTTAAAAGTATGCTTTATTTGTAGAATGGCAGTGGGGGGGGAATTAAAACAAAACAAAAATGTCTTTGGTTGAATTTCAGGTCCAGAAAGCAATCTTGTTAAACACTTTGGCCATCCAAGTGCAATTTAAAGATCCCATGGCAATTTTCAAAAGGAATAAGGATTAGTCCCAAATCCTGGCCAATACCAATAGAACCGTTTCTAATTTCCACAGTCCCGTTGAGCTACTGTCAAGAACCTAATGGCTTTCTCCATTAGCACAAGTAGTTTGTCACCATGAGTGTTTAACTCATTACTTTGTAAAGCACTTTAAAGTACTTTAAAATACCCCAAGTATGAAAACTGCTCTTTCAAAACAACGCCATGTTGTTCCGCACCACATCAGAACAACCTACCTTGCCCACCTGAAATAACACTAATGATTCCTGGACTTGAGACCTTATAAAAGCCTTTTCTTCCTTCACAAATTTCAAATAAAATGCATGGCACCATATAGAGTGCTTACAACCCATATCTAATTAACATGCTATAGCTTAGATGTGGCTTTGAAACTGGCCATGACTGGTTATCAGCCACCTCCTTGACTACAGACAAACTGTATTGTCTGGATTGAGCTTTAAGTCATCTCTTCCAGAGCCAATCATAGTATCTTTAAAGATGGATGTTAAACAGATATTTAACATAGAATTTTCATCTATTGATCCTTTCCAATAACTTTTCTGTCTACCTATCCATTATCTTTCTATCTATCTATCTATCTATCTATCTATCTATCTATCTATCTATNATCTATCTATCTATCTATCTATCTATCTATCTATCTATCTATCTATCATTTGTTGTGGGATTCCCCTCTGTATGCTGTGGATATGTTTTATTGCCATTCATTAATAAATAAGTTGCTTCAGCCTATGGCAGAGCAGAATAAAGCCAGGTGGGATATCTGAATAGAGATATATAGAGGGAGTAGGCAGAGTCAGAGAGAAGCCATGTAGCTGCCAAAGGAGAAAGATGGCCCCAGAACCTTACTGGTAACTCACAGCCTCATGGCGATACACAGATGAATAGAAATAAGTTGATTTAAGACGTAAGAGCTATCTAAGAATATTTCTAAGTCAGTGGCCAGTGTTATAATTAATATAGTTCTGTGTGATTGCTTGGGTCAGGGCAGCCAGGAAAATGAACAAGCAGTCTCTGCTTACATTTATCTATCTATCTATCTATCTATCTGTCTGTCTGTCTGTCTGTCTGTCTGTCTGTCTGTCTGTCTGTCTACATACCTACCTACATACCTATCTATCTGTCTTTCTTACATAACAATCCTGTATGGGGCATCAAGGGTAAAGAGATAAATTTCACGAGATGAAAGTCAGTAAATACAAAGATGCCCCTCAGGTTCTTAATGTTGATAAGTGTTAATATAGTCAAAGCCATGTAGCCATGTAGAGTTTCATGGCAACAGATAGATCCCTGGATGACAGACACCTGAGGTGTATCACTAATGAAGAGTACATGATAGCAAGAATAAGCAGAGAAAAGGCAACCCGCATAGAGAAATGAATCTTAACCAAAGCTGGCTGCACAGAGAATTCTAAGTACTTGGTATAATCAGAGCAGTGTTCTCTATGTGAGTGGGACCACCCAAGGTCCTAGGGGATGGTTTAAAAATTGGATGGGGATATTTCTTGTTACAATGACTAATAGGCACTACTGACCTAGAAATGATGGAGGACTTAATGTTTTACAATCCTGCATAATGAGAAAGTTCCTCAAGTTCAAGTGCGGATGAGTTGGGAACATGTCTCCACGCAGCGTCAATGAAAAGTCTGTTTATAGCTGCCTTGGCAAAGAGCCTAATTCCTAACACAATATAATGCAAAATGCTTTGTACAGTTTTCACACATACTGGATTTTTCAGGGATGCAATTATTGTGTGAATCAAGTTAAGTGTGTACCTTAAGCTATTTGGAACTCTGTCAAGAGTCATTCACCATTATAGAAAATAACATCAATGATGAATTTCAGCCTCCTGCACCAATCACAATCGGCAGCTGTGACTGTCAAGATGGCTCTGTTTTTAAGCCCGAGTATCTCACAACTCCATAAAGTCACTTGTACCAGTGTGCCAAAACAATGTATATTATTACACAGGTTTTTCCCCCTTTAATTATTCTTAGGACTTTTAAAGTTCAATAATAAGATGGATTACTTTATCTCTGAGTTGAAGTCCAGATAATAAATGTGTATGTATGTCTTTATAATGAGGGTTTAAGAGTGTGAACGGGGTTTTTTATTTTCTCTTGCCACACAATCCAGGGTT
Source organism: Bramus lutescens (assembly GCA_001685075.1). Classification (NCBI taxonomy): domain Eukaryota; kingdom Metazoa; phylum Chordata; class Mammalia; order Rodentia; family Cricetidae; genus Bramus; species Bramus lutescens. Next base: position 85,142 of record LOEQ01003002.1, on the reverse strand, counting down.
TAAGCATGAACCTTCAGTTCTAAGGATCTGACTGTGATTTAGTACTTTTTGGAAAAATAAATGAGCAAACTCAAATTAGATCAAATTAGGAGACCACTTATTTTTCCCTGCATGAGACATTTTAATGTGACTTTGTATTTATATGTGTCCCAGCAATATAATAGGTGTACCTAATCGCAAGACCCAAATGAATAAATTCAAGAGTTGTTTTTATCTTAACTTCCCTAATTGGCTTTTCAATATAAATCAGAGATGGCAGCAATAACATCAACGATGTAGCATTTATTAGGCACCCACTCCAAGCTAGGTAGTGTGGTAACTATTTGCCATATTTTATTGTCTGGCCTCACAGTTAACCTATAAGGTTAAAAAAAACACTTTAACCATCGCATTACTGATGAGCAAAGAGAAGTAAATGATGGTAGTTTTGGTTCTTCACAAATTTAAGTGATAGAGGAGAGCTCCGAGACCTGTGTGTCTGGGGTCCAGAGCTCACACTTCTACAACAACAAACTTGGCACATGTAAAATTCTTCTTCTCTTCTAGTTTCTATAGTATCTCACATTTGGGGCAAGGAAGTTTTCAAAATGACAAACTTCAGACCCTTGATTGATATCCATGTCTATCTAGAGCTGTGCAGGGAAATGGCTGAGAAAGACAGTTTGATGAAAGACCACTTGGATACTATTTTAGTTTTCTATTGTTGTAATAGAACACCGTGACCGTGAGAACTCATGGAAGAAAGACTTTGGAGTTTATGGTTCCATAGAGATGGGAGCTCATATAACCAGGAAGTGTGGCAACAAGGGGCATGCGTGCTAGCTGGAGCAGGAAATGGATGGCTCACATCCTTTACCGTAATCATGAAGCAAAAAGAGTGGTGGGAAGAAGGTTCTATCTCTTAAAACCCATCCCCAGCGACACACTTTCTCCAGCAAGTCTGCACTTCCCAAACTGCCCCAAACAGCACTACCAACTGGGGACTAAGTACTTAAATATGGGATCCTATGGGGGAGCATACTCATTTAAGCTACCATAGTTACTATATGGCATCATGACAAAAAGCAAGATCATGGGTGTCTTCATGAGATGTCATAGCAGCATACGAGCTAGTAGCATATTCACGCTGAGCTCATCCATAGAAATCTAGTGTTGCTGTATGTCTGGATTAAATAGATGTTATTGATCTAACTGACACCACATAGAATTGGCTGAAAGAGGGCATGTGATAATGATACATTAAAGGGGAAATTGGTCCTCATCAGAGTATCCTTGAGGAGAAATTACTTGTCTCTTTTTGTTCGTTGTATTAAAAATTAAAGAAGGCACTGAACTCTTCATTATGTGAAGTGACTGAGTCCCTTACAGTACAGGCAAAGGGCCCATCCCATTGTCACTATGGTAAACAGTTGTCTTTTCCCAGATAACTGGCATTATTATTTCAAATTAGCTATGAAACAGATTAGGACTTGAGATAGCTCAATGGTTAAGTAAATTCGCTGATCTTGTAGAGGGACTGACTCTGATTCCCAGTACCCACAGCTCATATCCATAACACAAGTTCCAGGGGGATCTGATGCCCTCTTCTGAACTCCTTGGGCACTGGACATGTATACACATACATGGTACACATGCATACATGCAGCCAAAACACTCATAAACATAAAATAAATAAATCTAAACGCAATTCTCTTGTGATTTATAGTATAGTAGCTATAGATAGACTCTTGAAACACTAAATTTCAGAAAGAGAATCTGAGTCTGGTGGGAGGCCTGGACCAAGTCGGCTTTGTTGTTGTTGTTTTCCCAGTAGGTCTTATTTTCCTGAAAAGTAAGGATAATGTTGTATAGACAGAGGAACATTCCAGGCAGCTCTCCACGAACATGTTGCATTGAGGGGAGAGAACTGGTCTGTCTTGGTCTATTTTTGCCTCTGCAACAGAATGGGACTGGGCAATGGAGGAAGAACAGAGATGCACTTGGCTCGTTGCGCTTGTTTGCTTCTCTGTTGCTGTACTGAAACACTGACCAAATGCAATTTGTGGAGGGAAGAATTTTTTTCACTGTACAGATTATAGTCCATCATCGAGGAAAGCCAGAACAGGGGCTCAAGCCAGGAACCTAGCTGCAGGAACGAAAAGGAAGAGGTCCAGGCTCACAGTAAACTGCCATTCTTATACAATTCGGGGCCACCTACCTGGAGATGGAACCACCACAGTGGGCTGGGCCCTCCTCCATCAATTAGCTAAGCAAATGTCCCTACAGATGTGTCCACAGGCTAATCTGATGAGGACAATTCCTCATTTAAGCCTCCCTCTTCCTGCGTATCCCGAATTTGTGTCAAATTGATTAAAAATTAACTTGAACCACTGGTTTAGAACAAGAATGGAAAACTCCAGAACAGCGACATCTGGGATGGACCTCTGTCTGCATCACCCCAAAAGAGAAGGTAGAAGGAGAAATACAAGAGGAGGAGGGGTACAATAAACGGCCCAAACCAGCCTTCATAAGACTGTTCCTCTGACAGCAACCCTACTCCACCATACGGCATCATCTCATTCCTGAGGGCCCTAGCCCAACAGTCTTAAGTGGTAAATTCCAGAAAAAATGAATTCCTGAGATTTAAATTGTTGGCCATCCTGAGTAGCACATCGAACTCTCATTTTTCCCCTTCCCACCCAATTGGTACAGGAATCACCCTTTCGTCCAGCGTAGCCACAGAGTATATTAATCCCTTACTTATCTAGGTCATTGCTTCAACACTCACAATAGTTAAAGTTTGTTGTTGGGTAACCCTCATTTTGATTAACAAGACCACGAAGTACAAGAGTAATAACAGTGTCAATTTGTTTGTGTCAAAGGGAAATATGAGGCTTCTTTAAGTGAAAAGGTAGATGTTTATAAATTTTATGTATTAATTTATCAGCAATTAAGTGGCTTCCACTTTTTGGACTGCAATATTTAACACGGCTATCAACACGAGCAAGTAAATATCAATCTGAACAGATCCTCTACTTTCTTGAGAGGATTGGCTAGGCCACACGGAAACCATGGATCTAACTTTTAAAAAATAAAAATTTACTTCTAAAGAGGTTTACTAAATTGGGGAGGGGAAATTCATTTCATAGACTTTTTTGTGTTTGTGTGTTGTATATCGCACTGTGTTATAAGGAGGTTTTCATACAAGAATATAGTTTACATCAAGCATGTTCTAACTCTGCCTCTCACTAAGTATATTTTAAAGGATTTAAATAACATTATTTTTCTCTCTTAATTCATCTAAGCCTCTTTTTATTCTGCCTCATAACAATTTCCCGAGCTTAGTCTAGGTTTCTCGGGGCTCCTGAGGCAAGCTCTTCTGACACAGAGACCATGAGGAGGGGGCCTTCCCTGAGCCCACAGCCTCCCATGCTACCCTCAGAAGCTCACTGGGTAGATATCACTGATTTTCTCCCTACAGAAGCCAATGGTAACCAGAGCTTCTGGCTGGAATTTCTCTCAAGATTATGGTCACTAATGGAGGAGAAGCTACTCTAACCTCCTTCACTAGACAATAAGAAAGAGAAAGGCTAAGTTAGATGATTTTGTTTAAAAACTTTTCTTTCATAAGGCTCCAATTTTCATTTTGTTTTATACATCATATTTACTTCATGCGTTCCTTATCTTTTAGAGACTATTTCAAACTGGTTCTCTAGTCCAGTCTTTGCCCTCCCTAGTTTTTGGGTGAGTTTTGGTTGAAGGGCCCATGCTCCATCACCTCTATAGAAGATGACCTTGTTATCTAGGCCTGCAGGCCTACCCACGCATGCTTCACACTGTACCCTCCTCACACCATACCCTCCAAGGAATGGGCTATTTAAAACCTGGCTGCACTGACTTTCCTAAGTCATCTACTGTGCTTTCTCCTGTGCCTCACTTTCTCTCATCCACCTCTTGAAAGGCTTTTCCTCATAATGATCCCACCTTCACTTCAGTTTCAAGACAAACAGAGTCTATGTGACATTCACTCCTATCCCCTCTTCTGGTTATTTGGCCTAACAATTTCCCAACGCTCCTAAATTTGACATTTTCCTTCTGCTTGGCTATTTTTCCTCAGAATATCTATTTTCTGTGCATATCCTATCTTCATGACCCATTTTCACCACCCCCACCTCACTTTGATGACATTAAATTGCCTTCCACGTGGATTCTGTCGTTCCTGAGTTTCTGTCTCCCATTAAATCTCATACTATGATGCCAGGGTAGAGGCTTTCCCAGGAGCATTTTCTCAAGGGAAACACTGGATGCAGACTTGAGGGTATGTCTAGGATTATCCAAATTATGATCTTAGAATAAAATTAATGCTAAACGAAACTCTTAAACTATTTTAAGCTATGAAAATAATGATCAACAATAAACAAGAATTTTCAACAGAGTGGAATTTTTTCCTCCAAAAGTGCTCTTTTATCTAATAAGATTAGTGAAGAAGTCTGAAGTTACAGAATGGTAGATTCTCTACTTACAAATAGCTTTGGTTTTTGTTTTGTCTTTTGTGTGTGCCTAGTCTTACTATTGGCATCTACATTTTGGTTTCATGATAGGCTTGGGATTTACTCTCTGACACGGGTTATATAATCCAGACTCTTTATTCTGGAGGATTTTCCATAGAAAGCTCTTCTTTCCAGTGAGAGAGCATCTGCTAACACATGCAGAAAGGTGAGTTCTTCTCCCTTAAAACAAATACTAATGCACCAGTCTATAGAAAACCTGCCAATAATACAGCACATGACAGCTACTGGATGTGCTTCAAGGGTTTAATAGCTTATAAAACAAAAACATAAACTATAATGCCTAATGAATTCACACTGATATAGTAATGATGTACAGGATATGGTGAGATGGCATGTTAGAATATTGTCAGATTTGGTGCTGAGAGCTAGCTGAGGGTTCAAGCCTCAGCTTCAGATGACTTGGGTCAAAGCTCTTAGCTTCTTTGAGGACTGGTTTCATTTAGCTGCAAACCTAGAGGGCTGATGACAGTATCACACAATTTGCTGGTTGAAATTTTTTTATGAAATTACCTTTATATAGTCAATTCACATCCTAAGTCACATCAGTAATTTGCAAATGTTTTTTATTAATAGTGATCATTTCCTCAAATGTAAGAAAAAGATGAGATAAATAGCTTTATATCTGATTTCATAGGTTTTGTTATTTATGCCCTTTATGTATGATATAGATAGGGAAAAATACTTTCATTTGCTTTGGTAAATTAGCATAGATCTCATCCCCATGGTCTACAGTTACACTTGGCTCCTAAGAGGGACTGAAACAATGCATGCACTGTTTAAGCTGTCAACTTGACATGACCTTGATCACTGAGGAATAGACCCTAAGGAGGCTTTGCCTAGATCAGGCTAACCTTTGGGTGTGACTGTAGAGTGTTGTTATAATTGATGTCAGAAGACCCGGCCCATCACAAATAGCACCCTTCCCTAGGCAAGTGTGAAGGGAAAGCCAGCTGAGAGCAATAAGTAAGGATCCATGAGTTTTCTCTCTCACCTCTTGATTATGGAAGTGATAATTTTAGTTCCTGCCGTGATTTCCCTAAAATAATGGATTGTAATTGGAACTGTAAGCCAAATAAACCCTTTATTCCCCAAGTTGCTTTCGGTCAGGATATTTGACCGTGGCGATAAAAGTGAAATTGAAATGATGTATTTGCTGGATGCTGAAATTGTTACGGGATTCCAGAAAAATCTTAGTTGATGAGGGGAAAGGATGAGAACTCTATGGAAAAGAAATAAAGACAAGCAGGAAAATGGACCAAAAGATGAGAAACGAGATATTCCTGAGATGCAGCAGATAGAAGAGACCACTCTTTCTGGGAGAGACCCTGGAGAAGCCTGCTATTCTCAGAGGGACTGACTAGGCTCTGCTTCCACCGGCGTGAATGCCCGGCTGCTCAGGTCCTCACTGGCTGATGGGCTTCCCTATCAAAATCATGGTTAGTACTTGTCTTTCTGGTGTCTCTTGCTTCCTGCTTTCTTTGTTCTGCCTCACACCTGCCCTGCCTCTGGCTTCATTTCTGACTGCACGCACAGGGGAGTGTTCACGCTTGGTGAAGGAACCCCCAAACAGTCTAGAGAAACAAGAGAACTCTTGAATTCAATGCAACTGTATTTTAAAGACTCACAAGTTGGTACTGTAATAATATGGTAGAGTTTACTTGTTGACTGATAGTTTTATTTTACTTTGTTTTCATTCTAGATACTTCTTCCAGCAGCTGCTAATTCCTAGACTTCCTGATCTAGAAAAGGAAAAATGGAGTCCTGCTCTTTGCCACCACAGTGTCAGGGGTAGTGTGTTTGGAAGAACATGTAATAGCCAGAGCTGTCTGTTTGCAAGTCAAGAGTTGACAAAGGGTTAGAAGAACATAAAATAGGAGGAAGTGCACAAAACATATGTTTTGTTAGGGTGATCCTGTCAAAGAGAACTATCTCCCAACAGGTTGTCTGATCTGAGAGCAGAGATCCACGCTCTTCTCTCTCAGGTAGAGTTAGGCAAACCCATCTCACGGATGGAAAAGCTCAGCATCCTGGGACAGAAGCCATAGAAGAGAAGCATCCGAGTGTGGTGTTGCCTGCTGCAGCTATAATACGTTATCACACACTGAGTGACTATCATAAGCTTATTCTTGTAAACTCACGGAGGTCTGAAGTCCAAGGTGTGTCTCGGGTGGATAAGGATTGTGTGGAGCTGCATGACTTCAGGGACGATCCCTGTGAGGATTTACGGCTGCGGAATTTCCACTGTTTCTTGGTTGTCCGTATTCCTTGTAGTTCGCTCTTCTTTAAAACTAAGAACAGGAAGACAAGTTTTTCTTACATTTGAATCACTCTGACAAAACACCATTTTTTACATTTAGGTTCTTCTGATTACCTACTGCTCATAATAAGGTCAGCCAAACAACAATCTTCATTTTCTCTACAACCTTAATCCCAGTTTGTCACGAAACATGACACAGCGATAGATCCTGGGTGTAGAACATGGGCATCCTTAGAAGGCCTTTATTTAGTCTGCACACCTGTGTGTGATGTCTGGTACTTGACAGAATGCACAAACTATATAGGGAACAACCAAATATTTTGTTCTCACGTAGCTGAGAAAGAAAAGGAAAAGGAAATAGGCTACTTAGAGGACCCAGAGAAAGAGATGGTGCTGTCAAGATCAAAAGGATACAGGATATCTCAAGAGCAGGTGACTGAGAACAGAAAATTCGATACCGTAGACGCTGGGGTCTATTTCCAAAGTCAACGGCCCAGAAAAACGCTGGTCTAGGACCAAACAGCCTCTTTGTTCCTGACCCCAGTGACCTAATGATAAACAGTAGCTGACTCCTCCTCAGCCCCTTCATAAACTCAATGAGAAGAAGAAACAGGAATCCTGAAATCACCTGAGCTTCCCTGGTACTGACTCAGAATAATTTCCCACTGTCAGTGTTTGGAGAAGTACAAGTTCTTGTAAACATGCTTTCACTTTTATTTAGTATTTATATGGTAAATCACGTTAATTTCTTGATACTTAAAAAATATCAGCATCAGCAGAAAGCCCCCTTGCCTTCCTGCCTAAATGCACTACATGTGTGAAACTCTGCCCATGCTTGTATTTCTCACTATCTTCATTTATCAAAGATGGAGCTGAAGTGATAGATCCTGGACGAGAAGCCTGCCTTCCAGGAAGTCATCCTCTGCCCTCTTTCCTTTCCAAAATGAATACATTTTTCCAAGGCGCAACCTTACATATTTTTATTTCTTCTATTCTGGGATACCCTAGAATAGTAGAAAACATCAGAAGAAACTTCGAAAAGCATTGCTTTTCCTAAGGCTCAGGTGAAAGAACTTCTCCGAAGCCCTCTCCTCTAAAACACAAAAGCTGAAACAAAACCATTGTGAAATGTTATCTTAAGGACACTAAGGGAGATGATAATGATGGAGAGTCCTGTGGGTTCTGCTAGGATCCCTATATGTTAGTATGTTATCTCTAAATCTCTAATTCCTACAACACTTTAAATGAGCTTCATCATTCCCAGTTTACATAGATCAAGGTCCTGTTTGCCAGGGTTCCCTTTCTAAAAGCGCCTTGCTCCAGCTCCCTCCATAGCAAAGCCTTACACACAGGTTTCTGGCAGGTAATTTTTTGGGGACCTAAGCCAGGGAGCAGGGCCAGGAACACAAAAGGAAGAGGGAAAGGCTTCTGCTATGTTCTAGGAAACTGACTGCTTCTGAAGGCATCAGCTGAATCCTGCCAGGCCCTTCTGAGCAGGCTGGGAGGTGTGCCACAGAACTATGTGTCTCAACCAAAAAATATGAAGCATTTATTTCTGGCGTTTGGCTTTCAGTGAATGAAGATGGCCCCACCAGGGCTGGCTCTCCTCAACTTCAGCTTGCAAGGTGCCGAAGTGTTCCCATGGGATGACCATGCCTAAGTCCTGGGGTGCTGGCTGACAGGAAACTGAGACTATGAGGGGAATGATCCAGTTTCACCTGCACCAATTCAGGTAAATGACAATCAGAGCTTGTAGTACAAGGTGGGGCTGGAGCACCTTCAGTGACATGTGCAGTGCTCCGGCCCATGTGGTTATTCAATATTTATGATCTCAAGTTCTTGACTGTAAGGCTAGGACACCTCGCGTAATTCAAAGGAGTTGTCAAGAAAATATTTGGCTTTGTGGAACTTCACCCTGGGCAGTGGCAAAGGCCTGACATTACTTCCCTCCACTGAATAAGAGCTGCAGCGTTTTATGCTTCTGTGTATTTGATGGCGTGGCTCCTTCTCCCATTAATCTCCAACATGGGATTGAAAAATAAATAAAGCCAATATGCAACTCCAGGACAGGGCCACCCAGAAGAAAAATAGCATGAACTGTGCGTACGGTTTCAAGCATTTTAAGAACCATATTAGAAATGGAAAAGAAACTAGTGAAATTAAATTTCATACTCTACATTATTTAATCCACTCTTTGTAAAGCATTATCTGTCATTAAAACATGATCCATAAAGAATGGTGAGATAGTGTGCACTCTTTGCTTGCTTTATCATATTGTCGTCATGCCTGGTGTGCACACCACACTTGTCAACAATTCCCACATCGGATCAGTTACGCCTCCATCGCTCAGGGCGGCGGCCGAGCTCGGCAAGGGTCACAGTTTGGACGGTATGACTCCACTGCATCTGAAGGGTGTGCATTTGTGAAAGGCAATGCAGTTTCACTTTTCTTCAGGATGAG
>LOEQ01003002.1:47733-62201 GCA_001685075.1 Bramus lutescens | reverse complement strand
TCTCTCTCTCTCTCTCTCTCTACACACACACACACACACACACACACACACAGAGTCTGATCCTAATCAGACTATGTAAAAAAGTTTCACAGTAACATGGAAAAGACAGCCCAATAGAAAAATAGAAGGCAATTGTGAATAATTAAGTCATAAGAAAATAAAAATGTAAATTTATTAGCGGATACAAAAATATAGAAAAAGAGATACAGTATTACTAACCTGCTACCAGAACTTTTACAATGCCAACTTTTGGTCCTGGTAACTTCAGATTTAAAAAAGAAATAAATAAGCAAATTAAAGACCAAGGTCATTACTGAAAAAAAAAAACCTTCAAGTTCTCTTTGCTCCCTGTCTAGTGCTATGTGGTTCTCAGATTTACCCTGGGACAAGGACAATCACTTTCTATATATCCACCCCATACTATGTTTTTATTTGTGTTTATACACAAACATTGTTGTGCTGTTTTAAAAATAAGCTTAGTTGGTTTTTTTTTTCAAAAGATAAAGATAGACTATTAAGAACCTGACCTTCAATCCAAGATAACCTATCTTCAAACTCACGCTTTTCACATCATGAGTGATTACGTGTTATTTCCTAAACCACAAAGGTTGCCAGTGACTCTCAGACCCAGACTGTTATCTCAGTGCCCAAAACTCTGGGGCTTTCCTCACTGGCATGGTGGAACATGAGGCAGAACAGAACATAGGTGAACCTGGGCCTCTGACAGCTTGAAGTGCTGCCCTTGTGAAAAACTCTTCAATAAAAAAAATCCAACCCCTAAGATCTGTAAAAACTATGCATAACCCTGCAACTAATCAAAGGCAGGACATAAATTCAGGTGGGAAGATAGAGTTTGGGTTCAATCGATGGTGGTCAGAGGCAGAGCCAGTCCAGGAGAAGCCAGCCTTGCTGGGTGATGATTGGGGGACACCGGAGTGTAGTGAATTTATAGACATGTGAAATGAGTAACACTGTCTTCCTTAAATTAATGATTTCTGGCTCTCGAAGACTTCCTTCCCCTCCCTCCCTTTACATCAAGAGCAAATGGAAACATATTTTTTCATTCCTGTCTTCCCAGATTTTCTCTTTTTTTCCTACAAGGTGGCAGCCAGCATGTCATCTTCATCCAGTGGTAGTGACCAGAGCAGAGTGAGTGACAGCATGTAACCCACCCATTTCTACCCCTTCTGGGTGGTGGAAGAGCGACCACTGGTGTGGGTGTGGACAGCAGCAACAACTGTAGAAAACACTACCCAGCAGACCTTAGCGCAGGCCCGACAGACGGAGGCTTGACTGAGAGAGAGAGGCACGTAGGTGAACATGGCTTACAGAGAGGTTAAAGAAATCGACATTAAAAAAAAAAAAGAAAGAAAAACAGACAAAGGTCCTGGGAGCATAGTAGAGCGCTTCAGCTTTCATAACCCACCACAATTGTGTCAGCTCAGCTGGGTCAATTAGCTGCCTTCCTCTGTTGTTAATAATGGGCAATATCCTCTCCCCTGAACGAATGAAAATGAGGGATCCGTGGCTCTAGTAAGCTATCATTAAAAGCACATGAATTCCTAAAAGCCTCTGAAATAAATTAGTCTTCACATTGCCATCTGCAACCATTTCACCTCAGCCAGTGATCCCATTAGCCCCCGTGCACTCCAGATCGGAGTGGGCTTGGATATTACTTAAGGAGAGATCTCCAAGGGCAATCAAGTGGTTGCAGAGATCAAAATGAGAAATTCCAAAGGTGGCATCGTTACTCTCACATCACTCCAGAGCCTGGACCCCTGTGCTCTGAGCCAGCTCTCAAAAGTAGACGCACTCTATAGCATAACCATCAAGGCTTCACGATGCCTGGCGCAGGAAGCCAGCACAGTGTGAGGCCAGCATGAACGACTTCAGCTCTCTATAGATCTCTGCTTCCCAGTGAACCTCGACAGGTTGGATCTCTCGGCCACACCGTTTCGGATGTCATTGTTTCCTCTGGGGTATTGGCTGGATGGCGTCCTCTCCAAGTTCATGTCCTACCAGAACCCTCCCAATGTGATCTTATTTGGTAATAGAGTCGTTACCAGAGTGTGGTGGGCTTTTAATCCAATAAGACTAAGAAGAATAAAGACACAGGGACAGAGAATTGCAAGGACATATTGTTTTACTACAGAGGGAGTGAGAGAGCGGTTCTGGGCTGTACCAGCGGAAGCATGCCAAGAATTTCTGCCACACTGTACACTCAGAAGCAGACAGAACCTGGCCTCTGTGAGCTCCTGAAGAGAAAACAACACATTCACATCTTCCTTGAGATTTCTGGTCCCCTGAAGTGAACTTATTCAAAGTCATTCAGTTTTAGCACATGCTGCATTTTCTTACCCCAGTCTGAGAGGAAACACACACACACACACACACACACACACACACACACACAAACCATTTGGATACGGAAATTAGTATATTTGACTTCTGTGTTGCTGCATTGTTGAACCTCATACTTTTTCGGATCCCTGGTCAGCCTGGGCCTTAAAAGATGGAAGGTCTTCAGACTCATACTAAGCATCTTTTACTCACACTGGCCTCCTCTGAGTGGTCTCATTCACGCTCATTACTTTCTTTATTCCTTATCACTGGCAACTTCCACACTTATGCTACCGCTGGGATCTGTGGCTATAATAAACACATTTGAGATCTCTCCTTCAGTCAAGTTCCACCGGCCAGACCCACGGTGAGTCTGTTGAGTAGCATTTTCTACAATCCTTATTGCATTATTTTTCTGTACTGCATTGTTTTTTTCCCATCGTAAGTCTGATACCTTCCATACTTATACTAATGGGATGGTGGCTTTTTACCACCTGCAAAGGGTAGAGTATTGCCAAGGATGGAGTTTCTTATTTGACTTTATCTCTGCACTTTCTCAAAGCACTTGAATTGCATGCATACTAAATTGCTTATTGCCTTTCTCCCAATCTCACATTTTTCTAGGGTTCATACACACCTCCCTGTGCCTTGTGCATGTGTGTTCTGTTGCCATCATGAAATACCTGAGGTTGGATATGTTGTTTGGAAGATTACAGGTTTTATTTGACTCAGAATTTTGGAGACTGAAAGTCCCAAAGGCACAGAGGTAGCTCTAATTTGTCCCCACCCCACCCGACAACTGCAGTATTTTGCAGTAGATGACAACCTGGTGGGAGTCAATGAGTGAAAGGGAGATTCCACTGGAAAGCAGGGGACCAGAGATGAAGTAATCAGGTATAATCTCCCCAAGGTCTCAAATAGTCAAGGTCCCACTCAATATTAGCACTGTCACAAAGGAGATCAAACTTCCAACACGTGAGCCTTTGGGCACACACAAATTGTATTCATTTGAACCATAGCAGTGTTAAGTGTGAGCTTTCTCTAAGATTATGTAAAGAAAGCATTTTTTTAAAGATGAAGATAAGTGTTAGGAATTTTTCCTAACACAAGCTCTCTGCCGACACAAAAAATCCCAATCAAGCCAAATCACAACAAGCCAAATGAAGAAATATTCAGGTTTAAGGGCACGTGTTTCTCCTTTGGGAGCTCACATAAATACCCTGTGGGAGTGGTCCTGGACCCTCCCCCAGGGGGAGGGTCCAGGACCTGGCATGCTGGGATTTGGAGTCTAAACCAAAGCAACTCCCAGGTTAGGGAGGCTGGGACGGATGCTAGGGGCTGGGGACTATGCCCACAACTTAACAATAAGCAATTTAGGTTTTATGAACCAGTGATTGTCACAACTTCTCAAGTCTGCATTTGTAGTATAAAAGAAGTTCCGTAAAATGCCCAAATCAGCAAGCATGCATGTGCCCCACATGCTGAAGTTTACTGATGCATGCTTCAAAGGAATGCCTCCTCATCCGAGGCATTGCCTCTTATACCAGCCAGAAACCTGCACTTGGCCATCCTTTCTGCCACAAGTCCTCTGTGATATCCCCAGTACTGCAAATTTCACTTTCTAAATAACTCTGACCCGCCTCGTCCTCCACAATTCCTTAACCCTTCTCTCCCTGGATCTGGCTTGTCTCGTGGTATCCACAGTGGCCCAGCCCCTGCCCNCCCAGTTCTCTGCCCATACAGCAGAGAAGCCTTCTCAACAGGAAAAGAAGCCATGCCTCTTACCTGTGGCATCCCACTGTTCCTACCCCCTTATAAACCCAGCTGTCTGGACTTCCACATCCCTCTTACCCGTCGCCATCAGTTTTCTTCCTTGTCACCGGTGCAGGCCCCATTTTGAAGCTTTCAGTCCCCTTTACTCACCTCTTAGCATACCTTGTCTTTGCACATTCGCTTCCTACTTCCTAGCAACTAACTTCTAACTCCTCTTTTCACTACTGAGCATTGATCCATCTTTCAGACCCAGCTCAGGCACTCTTCCTTAGAGAGAGCTTCGGAGACCTCTTCACTAGACCACGCCCTTCAGTAGACAGTCTTCACTAGACCACGCCCTTCAGTAGACAGTCTTCACTAGACCACGCCCCTCAGTAGACAGTCTTCACTAGACCACGCCCCTCAGTAGACAGTCTTTTCTTTGTTCGTGCTCCTTGCATTCAGGCCAGAATTCATGATAATGTAGCTAGTGGCTCTTCCAGACAGACTGGAAGCTTCCTGAGAGTAGGGCCATTATTTCCTGTGTACTTCACTGATCACTAAGCAAAGAATGAACTCAAGGACAAGCTGATGAAGGGTGTATAGGAATCTTGAGTTGATGGGTCGTCACCTCCTCTTACCCCTCTGTAACTGGTTCTTTCACCCATCTCTATCTTGTGTATTGGAATTTCACAGGGACCTTTTATTTTTAAGTCAGTTTAAGATGCTTGCTGCATGAGCCATTAACTTCTTTACCTCAGCAGGGTTTTCATGGATAAAGCCAAAGTGGAGTCATCAGGCATCTGTCTGTATAGGGATGACATTCCTGAATGCAGCAGCTGAACCTGCTATTTAGAAAAACTCTTGAATTTTGTTCAGATGGTGGTGATATAACATTTTAATTTGTGGTATTTTTTTATTCCACATTTTTTTTAAAGACATGGCAGCTTGGGCTGGGGATATGACTAAATCAGCAAGGTGTCTGTTATACAAACATGAAGACCCAAAAAGGAAGGACAGACTGCCACAGTGGTTCAGTCCTTATAATCCCAAGGCTACAGAGACAGACTCCTGGATTGGCCAGCCTGTTCAAACTCTTTGAGAACTCCAGGCCAATGAGAGATCACCCCTCCAGAAAAATGTGGTAGATAGCCCTTGAAGAACTACACAGAAGGTTGACATCAGACCTCTATACATACACACATATACAAACATACACACACATGCATGCACACATGCATGCATGTGAGCCTTCATGCATGCATTTACACATGTGAGCACACACATGCATTCACAAATATGAAAGTTGTCATGCCACTTCATTTTTCATGATTTAGAAGGCGTCCCACGGTTGTTTTATTCTGTCATTGAGGTCCAGGTCTTACTGGACACTAAATAGGTTTAGACAGTTGCAACTGTACAGCATTATTGAGAAAAGCACTCACAGTTGCTGGACATTCTAGTTATCAACTCTCCATGATGAGCTAATTTGTCCACTGTGCTTGCTTCAATGCCGATTTTCACTATAATGATGAAATTTAATGCCTAGCCTCATTAGATCTTGGAATCACATCAAAATAATGTGTGTTGAGCCTGACAGAGTGACAAATTCTATTTGAGTTCATTTCTTCTATGTTAAATGCTATACATATGGTGTTTTTAAGAAAGACTTCTANGGTTACCCTTTTGTTGGCCAATGGTTACCCTTCTACGTCTGTTCTTCACCAAATATAGTAAGAACAGTTGCTCCTTGCAACCTGGAAGGAGCCTTACAAAACTTCAGAAAGATAATGTGTGGGAAAGACCTGAAATAGCACTGGGAAAGTTGCAGGCAAAGGCAAGGAGTAATTATTTCTGTGATTGTTTAAAGGGATCTGTCTTAGCCTCTTTGTGCTGCTGTAACAAACTGGCTTTAATTGGGTGGCTTATAAACAAGAATGAATTTCTCACAATTCTGGAAGCTGAGCAGTCTAGGGTCAAAGTAGTGTGTGTGTGTGTGTGTGTGTGTGTGTGTGTGTGTAAACAGTCATGATTATGGGAGAAGTGGTCATAGGTCAAACAGAGGAGACAGGGAAACACTAGAGGAATTGGAGGGGAAAGGGAAGGGTGAGAAGGACGGGCCTGGGCTACGTCAAAAAGCTAGTATGAAGCAAACCAGTTAGCAGTGTTCCTTACTTCAGGATCTTCAGGATCTGCTTTTAGTTCCTGACATTGGCTTCTCCAGATGATGAACCTGCAAGCTCAGATGATGAACCTGCAAGCTCAGCCAGGCGGTGGTGGCGCACGCCTTTAATCCCAGGACTCGAGAAGAAACTGCAAACTCAAACAAACGCTTCCTTCTCAGAGTTGCTTTGGTCATAGCATTTACCACAGTAACAGAAAAAACAAAGAAGAACATATTTGGAACATGGATGAATTATATAGAGTGAAAACTATTTTTAAAGCCTACAATTTATTGACTTACGAAGACAGATTTTTTTCATACAATTACTTGAAAATAAAATTGAAAACATGGCTTCCTGTCCTTTTTGTGTCTTTGGTAGGAGGGTATCTTGCTTAGTCAAGATACAGCAACAAGTTGTCCTTATAGAGCTCTACAATTTCTGACACTATGGGTCACTTGTGAAGTGCCACATTTGTCAGAACAAGGAAGAGAAAAGGGTTGGGCTCATATTTTAAGGAGATTTGAGTTTTGCTTTAATAAAAAATTTATGAACTATTAAAAAAAGAATCTGCAATTGTTTCTTCAGAGTGGATTTACAACATGACGAATGTGGCACAGGAGAGGCTCACAAAGTCAAATGCTGATTCCTTGGAGTCTGTGTATCAGGTAAGAGTGATTAGGCATGTCCAAAATCAATGTTCCCCTTCATTGATAAAATTACATTTAAATGTCTTTTTGTTTTCTGTGTTTAAAATTCTAAATAATGGATAGAAGAGGGCAAATATCTATAACAACTACTCCCCACCCCAAAACCTGAAATAACGTGTTCGGGTCATAATCTGCCACAGCCTGTATCATCCCTTGAAGCAGAGATGGAAGGAGACATTGTCATACCTGCAGACGAAGCATGGAAGAGTTTAATATTGCAAAGCTTGTTTGAGATAATCTAGTCTGGGATAAAGGAATAGGTTTCCATCTGAGATGTCACTTATAATGTATTGATTGAGTTGCCTGGATGGATAAACCGCAGAGACTAAAAAGGCATGTCCATACTCAACAGAGGGCTGTGTTGTAGTAGATTGTCAGAGTCTGGGCTGGCCGTGGAAAAGGAACATGATGGCATGCAAGGCAAGAATTTGCTGTCCCAGCTGTCTTCCAACTCATAGATCTACAAGAGAGCTGCAAGATGCCAATAGTTGAAACTGATTCAGGAGTCTGAAGGATTTCAGCTGCGCCACTGGCCTTCAGTGCTCCACGCCCATCAATGCCTGCCCGTTCACCAAACTCACAAAGAACCTTCACTCCCCGTCCATTATCTTGTGCCTCATTTGAATTTGTCTTTCATGTACGCCAGACCCACTGAGGCTCTGTAACTATAGACGCTCTTCAGTTATAATCTCTTTGAGACCCTGTCTCCTGTAACCTAGTTTTTATCTTTCAAGTACTCGTGTGGGAAAAGGTGGCTCCTGATGGATTTGGGGAAAGGAATTGTTTTGAATAGAAAATTTGATTAAACTGTCTCAATTTGATTGCCGACTTTCAGTCAAGTTTCCCACTTGTTTGTTTTAACTTTGGCTGCCAATCAAAAAAGATTTTATCTTCTTAAATCACAAGTCCAATACTTGGTCCTTTATATCATTCGTGTGTTCTTTATATTCCTTCCAATCTCATTTTTCAGATCCTAACCATTAATATTTGCTATGTTTTTCAGTGAAGAAAAACTTCTTCAAAGATGAATAAAAACTCAGCTATGGAAAGGCTATCACAATGTGGGGATTTTGATCGCACTGTGACACTCTGAGACTGTGAATGAAGGCCTTGAGTCAGGGGATGGAGCTAGGGTTTGACTGACCAGTTGCTCAGAGAGAAGCCAGCCATGTAGACAGAGCAAATGAACAGGAAGGGAAGTGCAGTGCAGGGACCTGAATTTGGGGCTCCCTTTCTGGTTTTGGAAGAGACACACGTCTCTGTGGAAAAAAGCAAGGTCAGCTGGTTGCTTCTCAGCTTCTCTGATCAAGCAGGTTCTCATCCCCACATCTGACTCCCGGGTCTTCGTTGGTAAGTAGAATGATTTAGTTTAAACCCTGGTGAGGCAGAGCCTGTGCTGTAGGACCGGAAGTCCCTCCAGGCCATCCGAGTGGCTGGCAGGGCACTGACTTCAGGACCATGGGGCCACTAAGCCCACAGAAAAACATCAAAATCAGTAACATTTCTACATGGGTGCTGAAATTCTTAAGGGTAATAACAGAATCCATATTCAAGAAGGAAAAGTGGAAACCGTGTTTCAAAATTTTGTCCAAGTTTTGCAGCTTAAATAATCACTTGTTATTATCCTGTGCTCTGAGTTGGTTGAGGCGCTCCCACAGAATAGTCTCCACTCAAGACAGCCATGACAGAAATAGTATCTTCAAGGAAAACAGCACTACTTTTGAAGAAGGAGGGAATTCTTTAAGATAAAGAGACTTTATTGAGCCAGTTCATAGGGTAAAGATGTGCCAGTCTGGTGAATGTGATCCCTGGAATCCAGGGGAAGTTGGAGGAAGAAAATAGAGGCCAGGAAGTCTCCTCTGATCTTCATACATGCGCTATGGTGTGTGCCCACATGCATCACACATACACACATCACACCACACATGCATCACACACACATCACACAGACATCACACAACATATCACACGCATATCCCACAGACATCACATAGGCACATCACACACAGACATCCCCCCCACACATCACACACATCACACACACATATCACACACACATCACACACACATATCACACACACATCACACAGCACATCACACACACATCACACAACACATCACACACAGACATCCCCCCACATCACACACATTACACACATCACACACACACACACGTATCACACACACATCACACACATCACACACACATCACACAACATATCCCACACATATCCCACAGACATCACACAGCACATCACACACACATTACACACATCACACACACATATCACACACATCACACAGCACATCACGCACACACTTATCACACACACATCACACAGCACATCACATACATCACACACACACATCACACAGCACATCACATACATCACACACACACATCACACACACATCACACAGCATATCACACACACATCGCACACACACAAATGATAATGATGAATTATTTCTTAAACGAATTTTATGAATAATGGACTATGGATCTCTAGGAGCACTGTATCAAAAATGCAGAAAAGGGAGAAAAAGAAATGATTAAGCAGAGCAGTGGAGGAACAGGGGCATTCAGGTATTAATGTACGAAAAAATGTATTTTCAGAGGTTTGCAAAGACGACAGGTGTAAAGGGCAAAAAAACAAACCTCAAGTTTCTTAGCAGAAGTTTGACCCATGGGAGGTTTTAGCCTGACACAATCACCTCGTGTTTACAGAACATGAACTCTCCAGTCCTGAGCTTCAGATGTCACTGAAGGTGGGGCACACAGAATTGCCTGATTTTACAAAGAAAATACAAAATACCCAGTAAAATTTGAATTGCACACAGTCATGAAATAATATATCTCCAGTGTGATACTGGGCACATGATTTTATAGAACTGTTATTCATTATTTATCTGGCATTCAGGTTTTACTGTGGCCCCTACATTTTATCTGACAACCTTAGGGTTGGGAAAGGGAATGAACCTGAGTCTGAGGAGAAATGATCACATCTAACATTCCCTCTAGCTCATTAGGGTAGAAATAGACTTGGGCCACCTAAATACTAGTCTAGAGCCCCTCCCTTTCCATTTGTCACATTGATGTTCTTTTCTTGTAATTTCTCTTCATTTCCATTTCTTGACCTTCAGATTTTTGTGGCATCAAACACTAACTCTTCCTGTGTCCCTACCATGCTTTGACTTGGCCAGCCAACTTCAAGTCCATTCTGGCATTATCTTTCCTACCCACACCAACCACATTCACAAGTCCTTGTGGACCAAGGGGAAACAAAATTGCCAGTTTCTAGAAAGAGGGAGAAGAGATAACTTCCTCAGTCACATCCTCAAGTCTACAACATTATGCCACTGTTGAAAGAATATAACCCTAAGCTTTCAAGCCAGGGATGAAATCACCACTTATTAATAACAAACAAGTTGGGCATGGTGGTGCATGCTTGTGATCCCAGCACTCGGGAAGTGAAGTCAGGAGGATCAAGAGTTAACAATGGTCATTCTCAGCTATGTAGGGAGTTCAGTGCCAAGCTGGGATATTTGTGAGTTGGACTCAAACAAATCAATAAACAAATTTGGGGCTGGGGAGTTAGCTCAGTCTACTGAGTGCTTACTTAGCAAGGGTGGGAAACTAAATTTGGTCCCCAGTGCTCACACAAAAAGCTGAGCTGGGTACAGATACTCAAATCTGTAATCCCACAGATGGAGAAATGGGGACAGGAGGATCCCAAGGACTGACTGGTCAGCCGCTAGAGTCAAATTGCTGAACACTATGCTTAGTGAGAAACCATCTAAAAAGAAAATAATAATAATAATAATAAGGTGGACAGTGATAGAAGAAGACACTAGACATCCACCTATGCACACACAAGCATGTTCATGCATATATACGCACACACACGCACGAGCACACCACCTCTACCATACACCAATTAATTAAATAAATATACACAAATAACATATTTAAGTGTGTTTAGATTTCACATCTTTGGTTGACTATAGAAATCCTCAGGGTTTGTCAGGAAAGATGCCTCTTTTCATGAGCAATGAATACCAAAATTAAGAATTTAAAGTTGGCTTATGGTACACCTCAGTGCAGAGCCAATAAATTAATAAAACTCAATACATTTTCAGATCTCTTGAGGGGAAGTATGCAGCAAGCAAGGAGACAAATTCACAGCAGCATCACACAATAGTGCAAGCTAATTTTTCCATCCCCTGTGTGGAAAGGCCCAGGTGATTTTTCACTGCCAACTCCCACACCCATACATCTTAAAATATATATATGGTTCTTCGAACATATTTCTTTAGAGGTTTTCATGTCATTCCTTTTTTTAATTGCTTTTGAAAAATTCTAACTTACAAACAAGAAGTGCAGATGGCTTTTATCTTATTTAGCCTAGTATTTTCTGTGTGTTCAGTAATCAGTGGGGTACACTTCTCCCGATGTTGGGCAGGGAATTGCATACCCAACTCTTATTACTGCTCATAAATTATTGTTCCCATATGCACCATCCTGAAAATGTACCCCAGTGGGCTTTCTCTGGGCTGTGTATTTCTGAGGTTGGTAGTATTAAGAATCTCTCCAGAATTCTAGAAAAGGCCAATTAAAAGAAAAATCCTCTCTTCTTGTTCCAGTAACCCTGACCAAAGCAGCTGAACATAAGGAGATAAAGGTGAATTATTTTCTATGTTTTGCATAAATGTTGTAAATTTTAAAATATGTTTTACTACTGAATGTAACGTAATACCCCCAAAGGAGTTCTGTTTACAAATCATTTGAAGACACACTCAGCTCACCCTTGTAATTATAATGATCTCTGGTATTTTTTCACTGAGCAAGTCCTGGTTGTTGAGGTTTGAACAAGCACAGAATGAAGTTGGGGCATGGAAATCAGACAGTTGATATGGGTAGCAGTGGTCAGATCACAGTTGATACTTCCCCGTTAAAAACAATAACAATAACAAAAACAAAGATAAAACATTGCTGTATAGTGATCTGGACACTTCTCCTCAGAGGAGAGGAACCACCACATAGAGGCTCGGGTAAGTGCCCAGAAGGGTGTGTACCAATCAATACTGGTTTCTGCTAATTGGTTTTCTGGGCATACCAGATTGAACAGGGTGCCAGCCCTACCCTCCAGGGACTTCCAATTCAGTAAGGCAGCTTTAAAGATACATCTAAAAGATAGTTGTGCCTGGAGGGTGGAGGATCCTTCAGTGACTTGGTCGCAGATATTCCAGCTGTTTGTTTCTCAACTTTTAACTTTAAAGCTCTGATTTTCATTATTAGAGGAAGCCTTCCCATTTAGTCCCTTTTCTCTACTTATAATCGCTTCCCTTTCTTTTCTCCACAAAGCTTCCTTTCTGAAGGGTCTCTATTAAAACAGCCACCACAAAACGACATTCATGTAATAACATACAATCACTAGCTAAATAAAAATAAACACTCTAGCTCAAAAAGGAAAAAAAAAAGAAAGAAAAATACAGAAAGACTCTCGCTCCCGTGGAGGAAAACAAACAACAAAAATTTCAACATTAGCAGTGATCCTTCCTTCTACTGACCTAAAATATGCCATGGGCTGGTGAACAGTGTGTTTATTTGTATGGGTCTATTTTATCTTTATTAGAGAGGTTGATGGAGCTTTTGATGTTGCAAAACACAGTATAGAATGAATCAAGCATCATTTTCACAGTTCTATGTGCAGTGTGGGACTTGAAGCTTTTTACAGCCCAGCCCACCAGTGAACAAACATTTCCCATTATTATTAACATCATCTCCTACCAATTTCTCTCCCAGCCTGATACCTCACTCTGATTAATGGACTAGTAGCCTAGACTACTTTTTTAATATGCTTTGCTTAGAGTATCTGTTCAGTTTCCATAAAACAAATAGTCACACATATTAAGAAATATGGTGTTTTAGAAACAACGAGAACAGCCGAGATTACAGGAAAGTTAACTGTTCCCTGGGGAGAAACCCTAGTGTTTAAACTGTTTCATCAATAGCAACTTGGAAATTGCTTTAATGGTGTTTTGAACATCTTATTCTTGTAAAAATAATGCCCACACTCACAACACACAGTGGATGAAATGTAGGCTGTGCCTTGGGCATGTTGACGTTTAAGAGGTGTGGTTACTCCACAATGTCAGCTAAAGCCAGCCGCAGGAAGACGTAGAAACAACCTAAAACTGCCTCTGTACTGTTGACAACAGCAAATACTCTTCAGATCCAAGAGACATTCACCTTCTAGTTCTAAGTTATCGGGCACAACCCACATCGTAAAGCCTGTGTAATAGCAGCTGACGAGAAATGGCACAGGAGGTAGGCGAAGCCCTCTGCGTGAGAGCAAACGTGCACCTTTGCAGTAGCCTTTCTCTGTCCAGATGAAAACACAGCGTTCCTTTCTCGTTTGATCATCTAGGTCCCCATTTTAAAATGGAAGCCCCTAAATTTTCGGGAGGTGGCACTTTCCTTACATTCTAAAATCTATTTCATCATTTCCCTTTGGGACTTGCAGGGAGCCACGAGGAGGAATCACACGTCTTTTTGATTTTTTAAATAGTACTTACGGCATGGGTATTTAAGATGTATCGCCAATTTTTGCTTTTAATATAAACCCGACTTAGCAGCCACTGTGTAAACTATGATCATTTTAGTGTATGCGAAAAGCCTTCTCATAAATTTAAAAGAAGAAAATGCATTATATCCACTTAATAAAGGTTGCCACCAGTAGACGACTACCTTGAAGAAACTTCCAGATTGTCATAGCATGAAATTCTCACACTCACGTTCAGGTCTTCCTCTGAGACGCCACATCGTGCAATCTGACAGTCTCCTTTCCGTGGTCTGAACTATCTACTGCTGTTCTTCCACGAGATGTTTTGATTTGCCTTGGTAAAGCCTGTTTGAACCGGCCTGTGTTTGGAGGCAGAAGTTCTTTGGGAAAACGTCATTATGTATGTACAAGAAAGGAAAACGCTGTCTTTAAATTAATTAGAATGCTGTCTGAAAAGGATTCTTTTTTTAAAATCAGCGAAAACAGAAATCGTCGGGTAAAGGGAGAAAGAAGAGAAAGGTTCAAATACAGAGCTGATTGTTTGCGGAGAGCCTGCTGCTCCTTTTGTGCCTAACTGAACCATGCCAGGAGCCCTCTTGAATCTCTACAAGAATACAGTTTCAGATCATCTGCATTCAGGGCCAGAGTCATGGCCCTGGAACCGATAATTGCCTCTGACAGGATTTAATTACCTTCTCTAGGACCTTTTCTCTGTTTGATTGGAGACCACCCCCTGCCTCCGATCAAATCAGACAGTAATAACACGCTGAAGCGCAGCAGCCAATCACGAGTCAAGTCTGAACAGTGACCTTGCTGAGCCGAAGCTGATTGGTGGTGTCAGCCTTGTCAACGGTGTCAGTGAACCATCAGACAAGAAAGAGCGAGGAGTGGGGGGGAGCCCGCAGGAAAGCCTGGAAGATAAGAGACCCGCATTAACG
>LOEQ01003002.1:27622-47722 GCA_001685075.1 Bramus lutescens | reverse complement strand
AGCAGCCGTGGCTCCAAGCCGCCTTGCTTGCGGCCTTGCACAAAAACAAAAATACTGGAGAACTCACACAAGTCTAAAATATTCAGAAGGGGAGCGCACGCGTTCGTTTCTCCAATGCGGGGAAATCTATTCAAGGTATAATTCACATGCAATTCAGATGGAATGATAAATACAGGCACAGTGTGTGACAGAATAATTTCTGTGAGAAGAAAACGAGGTCCCACAGAACAGTTAGATGTATTGGGGGGCTAGTGGGGACCCAGGGTGTGTGGGGGAGGGGGGAACTACAGGACTTTTTCATTTTTAACTCTAGGACTGAGAGATATGGTTGTTTAAGATGCTTTACAAAATTCTGACTTTAATACCAACCTGACTTAGTTGCTGTATTATTTATGACAGTTTTAGTGTGAGCGATGAGCCTACGCATGATCTAATACACTCATTAAATGGCCAATCTTTATGTACATATCATTTTAAGATTGTTTATAGCAATGCATAATTCTAATGATTTGTATCTATGTACATATTTCCACCAAGACAAAAAAAATTGACTAACCTCTATTCCTTTTATAAATCTGGTTAATCCCAGAAAAACACCACCAAGACATCAGTGAACTCAGATAGACAGAAAATGTTAACAAGTAGCTGAACCTTGAAGGAAGGCTTTGAATGATTAGGTCTGTACTAATTTAGAGTTTAATTTATTCATTACATTTTTCTATAAATAAACGCATCTTTCTTGTTACATTTATTTTGTTTCTGACTCATTTACCTCTGCACAAATTCAGTAAGAACTATAAAAACAAAATTGCAGAAGCATGTTTGATTTTTCTCAGAGACTCAAACTAGAATTACTAGAAATGAAGTGTTTACTACTTGTGTATACAGTTTTTTATATATAAATCCTCTAAGAAAGTTTGGTTCCACCTACTTCTCTCAGAAGGACGGGACTTTGTTATAACTTTTGTACTTGAACCGAACGGAGTAGTGCTTTAAAAAATGATGTCAACCCCCTCAAGTTTAAGGCCAGCTCCTGTGATATTTACACTGATACATTTTTCTGTGCCATTTCCTGCTTCATGGTGAAATTCAGTGTAAACAGCTACTGTGAAAGTTAATTTAGTATTTTTATCCCTCTTCTATTTTTTATCCACCTGCCCACCAAGAAAGACATATCTAAATAAAGAATTTCCTTTGCATCTGTGATTCTCCTCTGTTGTAGTCATGAATGTAAAAGACAGTTTAATTAATGTATAAATAAATCATATTTTTTATACTGGATGCAAGAGGGCAATGGATTTGTTAAGATGAGATGATTATTTTGACTTGTGTGAGCTTTTTTGAAACACTTTAGAGGGATACAATGCCACCTTGAAAATGGTCTTTCTTTTCTGGGTTTTATGATTGTAACAGGTCATCTAAGGGGAAAATATCCTGCATAGGAAATTAGAAACTTTAGTCTAGTTCCACCTTAACCATTGGCAAACTGTCCATGTTGCATCAGATTTCTTTGTTTACATGAGTGCTGATCTTCTAGGCTTTTTATAAAACACAATTAGGATGAGGTTACCCAAAGAATTGGAAGTATGTACCTTGCAGGTGGCGTCACCATGGAAACATACTAATAGCTGTGACTCTCAGGAACTGTCAGTGGTGAGCTTCTCGGCCTCTGCTCCATCCATCCCATCATATCACACACTCTTACACCACTGGTCAGGCCCAAACACACTTGACCAGTATAAAAACGTAGATAACACTTGTCACAATCACTGTCGACACCAGAACCAAACACGCCAAATCCCTTGGCTCTTTCCAATCCCAAAGTTATATTCAGACAGGAGCTGATCTGGGATTCCAACAGTCTCACAAAGCTTTCGTTTGTAGACTCTAGATACACTGTGTAATCTTAAGCATGTGACATGGGACACTTTCTAAAGACAGGGTCAAACTCAACCTAACTCACATGTGATGATTTTAATAGATTTCTATGATTTATATTGCCATAACAAGTTTCAAGTAATAGTCACTTTGGGCCATCATTTTTAACTCCCAAATATATAGAACTCTGAAAATAAGGACAAATTTGGAACTGCTTTAGAAATATTAAAGAAAGCAAAACACGCAACTATGCATAATGATATCTCAAGCAGCAGTCAAAAACACTTTTTTTGGTGTGTTTGAGACAGTGTTCATCTGTGTAACAGCCCTAGCTGTCCTGGAACTAGCTCTGGAGACCAGGCTGGTCTCAACCTCACAGAGATCTGCCCGCCTCCTCTTGCCTCCCGAGTGCTTGGGATTAAAAGTGTGCACCACCACCACCCAGTCATTCCATGGAGGATTTTACACTTTCCAAAGACAATCTGCCCCTCTTGTGAAGAGACACCTTTGGCTGCCACATCTTTAGCCAGCTCAGAACACAGTGACCTCAACATAAGGGCAAGAAGCGATGCCAATACTGTGTGCCTTCCTTCATTCTTTCAATGACAACACTGCTGTTGCCCTTCCTAGGTGAATCTAACACTCATCTGACTCTATTAATTTAGTCCCCATTTGCTTATTCTGTGCACTTGAAGATGCTCTCTTATAAAGAATGTAGTCTGTGTTTATCCTCATGGTTTATACTTTTAAAAGGACATTTCACAACAAAAGCTTTATGTATACTGTGTACTATGTTTTCATAAGGACACATGCACTCACCAACCATTAAACAATCAGTGATGGTGCATACTATTTTTCAAATGTTAGATAAAATACAAATCAATTTTTGGTTAAGATCCTTATAAAACAGACAACCAAGCCTCCCATAAGCCTCAGCTACGCTCCCACATTTTTATTTAGGGAAATGAGAAAGCAAAATGTTTTTGGTCCTAGAAAATTGAACGTACTAACACAACCTGGGAAATTCCAGAGAAGCCCTGTACACAGTCTCTGTTCCTGTTCATCATAATCCTTGCATAACTCAAGTTGCACAACAGAGTGACTCTAATTGCAAATCCAACCACTCTGTGACTGGGACTCAGAAATCAATTCCTAGTAAAATATGACACTCAGTCACTCAAAACAATAGAATAGTCAATATCTCACCATCAGCAGCCTGGTTAGGACCTCTTTCAATACAATAAAAATTCAGTTCTTTAGCTGGGCCTGGCAGATCTTTCCTATTCTTTGTAGCCCTGCCTAGCACTCCCAGTAATCAAAACCATGATGGAAAGTTAAATAAAACCATGAGGACGCCAAGACTTATAGGGAGAATTTCATTCAAACGCTTCTGAGCTCAGACTTCTGATCTTTTCCTTAATTTGTATTGATTGTTCAGTTCTCTTGTATCCCTGTGGCTTGGCAATTTAAATTTAGACATAGCTCATTGAAGTGAGAGAGAGAGAGTAATATGGACCAGAGGCTGGGGAGGGAGATGGGAAAGCCCTGTTTCTTCAATCAGACAGCGTAGAATCTGAGCAGAGATGATAGAATCCTGGTCTGTTGTACTTAAAATGGAAGTTGCAATGCTATTTTCCAATAAAAGCTCCACTGACATAATTTTTATCTACTAGTAAAAGAAAAAGATAGAACTCAGATGGGAAATTGAAAATCAAAACTAGGATCTGGGAAAATGGTTCAGTGGGTAAGAATGCTTGATTTGTGAGCATGAGGATCTGAGTTTGAATCCCCAGTATCCTCAGAAAAAGCCAACATGGCTGCAAGGTCCTGTAACTCCAGACCACCCATTCCATGGGGGTGGGACAGAGACATGTGAATCCTAAGGATATGCTTGGCTTAACGAAAAATGACAAAAAAAATCAAAATAATGAAAAACTGTGAGCGTTTGGTTCACTGTGAGAGGCTCTGTCTGTGAGAGATCCTGTCTGTCCATGAGAGTCCCTGTCTGTTTGCAAGAGACCCAGTCTGTGAGAGATCCTGTCTGTCTGTGAGAGACCCTCTCTCAAGCCAATAACGCGATGAGAGCTACTGCCCTGGCTTCATTTCGGACTCACACGGCTATGGCCACTTGCCCAGTGATTCACTTGCAACACAGAGACACAAAGAAAGCAAATCTATGTAGATAGATAGTCTTGAAGCATTGACTGTTTCTAAGATTGAAATGTCTTGTACTGATTTTCATTTCTTACTGAATTGCCCAATCAAGATATCTAGCTGATGAAAATTTCCATCTTCTTTCTCAGCCTCAGGTCTAAGATATTATGACATGGCTCATATTTTTCAGCTTGAACTTTCCCCACTACTTACAAAATACCCAAGATTTATGTTCTTCCATCGCAGAATTGTTGTTAGTGTTGGAACAACATTAGAGTTTGCCTGTGCGCTTGATAAGGGGTGTGTCTAAGGAGAATACATCTGATTAAGAGCACTGTTTATTTACTTTCAGATCCATACTTTAAAAGACCTGCACACAAAAGGATCAGAAATGCTTCCAAAATGGAAAACTCCAGTCAAGTGATTACTTAGCTGGCAAAATGGATATTTCAAGTTGCAAAGACAGCTAATTGTGGCCTGCCTCGGGAATGACAGGTCTATAATTTTTAGTTTTGTGTGCATTGAAAGCCAGTCACCTTGACACTCAGTAGTCCATTATCCACTGGCCACCAACCATATGATGATGATCAAGGAATGACAGGCACTCTCCATTATGGGTGATGAAACATGCCGTGTTTTATTTGGATAAAGCTGCCTTAAGAAAAAAGAGAGAGAACCAGGTGCCTACCCCTCCCTATGAGCAACAAGCATCCTGGAACACCTTTAGTTACAAAGGAGGGACTTCTTTGTCCCACATAATAGCAACCATCAGCTACTCTGGATGTTGGTTGCCAGCATCCATTAACATGTCAGGATTCAGGCCTTTTAAATATAAATTTTGCCTCTTAATGTCAAGAACTCTCTCCCGTTAAATTATATTATGTTGAAACTTGAAATCTAGTTAAAACCTGTGTTCCAGGGAAAGCTTAACACTTTCTTTGCTTATTCATATGTATGTGTGGTGTACAAATGTGGACATGTTAGTGCATATGTGCATATGTGTGATTGTGCATGTGGGGAGTACATTTACATGTGAGTGCATGTGGAGGGCACAGGTCAACATGAGATGCCATCTTCCAAAAATATTCAACTATTCTCTAACTACACATGGAACTTACTGATTTCACTAGTTTGGTTGGCTAGTGGGCCCCAGAAATACAACTGTCTCTGCCGCCACAACACTGGGATTACAAGCCTGTGTCACCATGCTCTATCCAGCTTTTAAGATGGATTCTGGGGATCTGACAAGCCCTTTACCAAAGAATCCATCTCCTCAGCTCTTCCACATTTAAAATAAAAAGTTAAAAGTTATCATTTTGATTGTTCCAGGTATTCATGAAGTAGTGGGATATGATTTGCGAGAGCCAGGAACTGTCAGTGTCAAAGAATTGACTTGCTCCAGCTTTGAATATTCATGTTATCTTATAGAGCCCCAGATCACTATCCTAAAAAGGATGAGGCAGAAATTCCACTCTCTTCTGTCCCTGCATGCTTCTGCTTCTATAGAAGTATTAAAGTCACAGTCATAAATTGCTCTGACCAAGAATGACACACTATCAAGTTTGTTATTTTTCCAAAAGGATGATGAGAATGCATTCGGCTGCAAATAATGTTACCTGACTGCAGTATGAAAGGATGGCTGTCCATCTCATCCAGAAGGGAGCTGGAAGGCATGCCCTTCATAGCTCTAGATCAGCTCACCAGCGCTTCTGAGAACGGAGCCCATGCCGTCTGCAGCGCGAAAGGCACTTACTGTCAGTCACGGACCATCACAGTCAATGCAGCAGCCCCAGCAAGGAAGTTTCTCTAAAATATTCCAAAAAGAAGGAAGGGGGAAAGAAAAAAGGCATCTCTGCTTATTAAGAAGTAAAAACTCAGCCAGAGTTCTTATGGAGACCTAAGGGATGGCCACCACATCTTAGTTGTATTTTCCAGAACCCATGAATGTCACCTTATATGGCCAAAGGACTTTGCTGGTGTGATTCTACTAAAAAAGTTCTTGTGGTGAAGAGAGTCTTCTGGAAACACCCAAAGGCCCTAAATAGAATGACAAGAGTCCGATAAAAGAGAAACAGTGAGAGAAGTGAAGGAGACAATGCTCAAACCAGGCCTGACAGAAGGAAGGAGGGACATGTGGCGAAGACGCAGGGCACTCCCAACCCCCTACCGTAGGTGGTTACTCCCAAGATCCTTGTAGAGTTTTACTTTAAAGACCAAGGAGGAAAGTTCAGGCTGGGAAGGGCAATGACTCTGATTTCCCCCATCTTAGCTGCCTAAAGGAACTGTGGTCTGTGCACTCCATTCATGCCAGTGAGACTCCAGAACTGCACGCCTCTCTGAGGGGTTAAATTGTTCATCGTTTCTACAATAGTTGCACAAGAACTAGAATACAGCCTCCCCAGGAACCCTCTTTCACTTCAGATTGGCCATCGCTCTCATTCGCTTATCTACCTGCAGGAGAAGATGACACACAGGATATGTGTGCCACATTAGATAGGCTTGACTACAGCAGATCTACTCTGATTTGCCTGTTTCAGCCCCTACCAGGCTGAGTAGTTTGCTGGCCTAAGGGACACTGACCACAAGTGAAGTCAGCTGCATGAAGTTCTAAAAAGCCTGCAAACTTAGAAGTCCTTTCCCTTCTGTGACATTCTGAAGCTATATCCGGTTACAGTTCTGCTTAGTGACTAGTCATATTTCTCAAAACTCTGTTCTCTGTGGTCTAACCGTTCCTGATCTTTCCAACCTATCTCCATCTTTTCAAAGCTTTCTTTCTCAGTCATCTCCCTTCATGTGATCCACTTGCCATGAAAATCACCTCCTCCTGTCTCACTCCATACATTCCTATGATGTCATTTTAAACAGCAGTTTCTCACCTGTATTTTCCAGCCTGGTGTGGCAATCCTGGGAATATTCATTTAGTATATTTCGTATAACACTCAACAGACTGCAAATTACCTGCTTGGTCGTATTTTATCACTCAGCCTAGGTGAAGCCTGGTTTAAATGACAAGAAAACATCCTCAGAGAGTGGCCAAGCTAGGAAAGGAAGTCTGCCCTGACGATGTGTGGGAAGCCAAACACCAAGAAGCTGACACCATCTCCTGCCTGATGTGCTGTATGAACACTGAAGCCTCTCCGGTGTGAAGCCCAACTCTTGACTTCAGCCACCTCCTTTGCCATCATTTTTATGACAATTCCTGATAGGAAAGCTAATATATTACACTAAAAAAATGTTGGAAAGGAGCCAAATTGAGAGAATGTCCTAAGAGAAGTGAAAGAGGTGTTGAAGACAACTCCCTCTAACATAAGTCAAAGCTCTGTGTGTGCTGATGACTATTCTTCGTAGCAGGGCCAGACACAAAGTACTTGCCACAGAGGTGATTGTATTTATTAAACAACAGCAGCAAATCAGGCACCAAAGCCGTGCGAGCACATGTCCCATGAACGAGCAGACTCATCAAACCGCCAACCAGTATTTCTTGAAAGTTGACACATAGTATCCACCCATCCCAGAATCACTTTAAGAATTTGTTTAAATATTATTTTCTTCTTTTCCATTGGACGGTCTCGACATGGAGTCCTAGCTGGCCTGGAATTTGCAGTGTAGATCAGGCAGACCTGGAACTCAGAGACTCACCACCCTCTGCTTCCCAAGTACTGAGACTAAAGCTGTGTCCCACCATGGCTGTCTTAATAATGTTCTTGAGTCCAGTCCTTTACCTACGTCCTTTCTTAGGGAAAACATTCTAGCAATTTTGGCCAATGAAAGTTCAGTAATTGTTGCCATTACTGAAATAAAAAAAAACTCTTCTGTTTTGTTTTATCACATAAGAATCATTTATGTTCTATTTGCTTGAGTCTAGCTTCACAGAGGCATTAATTCTTTCTTCTGTGCACATTTAGCGCAAGGTTTTCCACACATCTACCAATTAAATATTGCATCAGCCCAGCAATTCTCCATCTATTCTCACACACGACTATGGAACTAACACACTGTTCACAGCACACTACAGTGGGCATTTGGGGGAATGTGTATTTCATCTAATTTCTTACAAATAATGAACAAATCCTATTGGTTTTAATGGTATTCTAAGGTCCACATTTTGACATAAATTATTTATTCTACTAATTTAATGGCAAACAGTCACCAAGGTGAACTTACGGCAATAATTTCACAAGTATGTTGGGTACAGGTTAATTATTTAGGTGCCTCAAACAGCCTTGCAATAATGAACTCTCCTGGGTAAAGCCCATAAAATACATTCCTCGGCTTTAAAAGTGTGTGTGTGTGTGTGTGTGTGTGTGTGTGTGTAATGCTTTCAAGTTTCTTATGCTGAGGTTTATGGAACTTCCTGAATTGTCCTGAAATTTTAGGGAAAGCAGAGAAATGCTTATGTGAAGTAAACCTCAAGGGCATTCAAAGTGTCTAAACCAAAATGAAGGTCAGGAGAGCTAATGTGTTTACAAAATCTTTATACAAAAGTTCTGAAAATTAGTGCTTGATATCTTAAGCCATAAATCTGTGAAACTTAAAATACTAAAGGAACAAATCTTATGGTATGGCTTGTCTTGCAAAGGGCCCTTAAATTCTTCCATTTGTAATATATGGACTTAATAGCTACAGTAGATTGCACTCAGTTCAAATCATTCATTGATTTAATTACAGTAGATAACAGGGCTAAAAATATCTACCCATTCTGATGGAACAGTGACTTTCAGCCAACATGAATTGGAACTCCCTGGTGTACTGTGTGTTTTCCACATGCATGTGCCAAAGTTTAGTCTCTTTGAAAACTATATTTATTACAAAGTAGAATGCATATTATAAAAAACCAAATAAGGAAATGGGCAGCTCACACACTGTAGCATCCTGTAGGGTAAAAACTGGATAGTCTTGATGCCCAGTTAGAGCTGTTGAGGAAGTTGCATAGTTTCTACAAAGCTTTCAACATTAACTTTCTTGATGTGCAGATCAAGACTTTATGTTTCTTTCTGAAATAAGAGGAAGCTGAAAGGCTTCCCAGTCAATAGTGTGATGTTATTGGGATATCAACCACTTTCCTAAGCTGTACCCTAAATCCCTGACATTGGAGTTCGGGAGGTAATTTAGTGAGTAAAGTGCTTGTCACTCAAGTATGAGAACCTGAGTTCGTGTTCCAAAACCCATATAAAGCTGGGTGTGATAGCGTGCACTGTGATCTCAGTGATTCCATGGCAAGATGGGCGTCTGAGACAGGAGCACACCAAGAAGTTCTCTGGCTGGCTCCTGGTGTATGCAGTGGCAAAGAGCAGAGACAAGACTCCAAGAAAGTGGGAGAGAACTGAGATCAGTTCTGCTCTGATCCCCACAAGGATGCCATGGTACCCACACTCATACTGATGAACATGGATGCACACATACATATCACCATATCACACACACACACACACACACACACACACCCCATACCATAAATTAGCTAATGAATCAGCAAAGTCCCCAAGTTGAGATTTACTGCAATTTGGAGAGTTGAGACTATGGCTGTAGAGTTTTGGGAGAGAGTTAACATTTTAAGTTCTGTGACCTAAGCTACTGCTAATTTCTAGAACTTTCATATAATCATTTTATAAATACACTTCCCTCATCATGGTCTCCCTTTTAAGTTTTTACTTTGACACAAATGTTTCCTTTCTTTCCCCTGGGGTTTCAGTATTTCTTAGGAAGTTGTGTCAAAGGTACATGAACAAGATGTATGCAGACAAGAAGGAAGGGATCTTATTCTGCTTGGGTTTACAAAAGTCAAGCATCCTAGAGTTTGGTGTTTCATATAAGAACTGAAAATCAAAAAGAAAATTATCTAATCTCTGAAGATGATTTTTTAGAAGAGTCGGAAATAATGAGTAGAGTCACTTCCCTTGAGAAGAAGAGAGATTTTCAGTATGTTGAAGAAGATTTCAATAATTCCATGGAGAGATGGCTCAGCAGTTATGAGCTCTTGTGGTGACCTGAGTTCCATTTCTAGCACCCACATGAGGCCACTCATAACTGTTTGTAACTCCAGCTCCAAAGAATTTGATGGCCTCTTATGGCTTCCACTGACACTCATACACATATGGTATGCACACACAAACACACACACACACACACAGATGCATAAAACTTTTCCTAACTTTAAATTCAATTTTTCCTTTCCCTTCCCCATAAATAATTTTAAAATCATTTTAATGCATGGTATTAAAGATCCAATGTTTCATCACTTGGGAGTCCACATCATTCTCGCCTCTCCTTTCTTATGAAATAATTAGGAACACATTTCACTGTCTTCTGGATAGTTCACATCTTGTCTATTGAGAATTAGATAAGCAATGTCTGAGGAGTAAACTTTTAAAGAACCCATGTCAATAAAAACCCCGTCACTTCAACTTCATTCTCTTGGCCAGCGACCTTCAGGAAGACTCTTTGGTTCTCCTACCCCAGTGATATCATTCCTTTCTTTATTGTCCTTTGGTTCCACTTAATACTTAGAAGGAGTGTCGGTCCTAAAACAACCCTCTTTGGAGAACCCAGCAGACGGCTCAGCCTTGACCCTTTATTTCACTCGTAGACACAAAAGGTCACTTTACAAGCCCCAAACACTCACACTCATGAAGAGGACCAGTTGTGCAGCTTCTCTGAAAAGATGCAGATTCCCCATAGTTACATCTCAGATGAGTTTGCTGTTCACAGGCAAGCTTGTATTTGTCAAGGTGATGAGAGAGGCTGTGTAGAGCGAACCTTCATCTCAGAGCTCTGGTTTCCTGGTGCTCTGACCGTGGCTTACTATAGAATTAGCCACTAGAGATGCTACATTTAATCTTCCCTCTTGTGAAACAGCACTAATGCTCCACCTCTTGGTCCTTGAAATACTTTTAGGCAAATGGAAGGATCACAAATGATTTCAGCATTTGCACAGCTTTGGGCCTGGGATAAAGACAGTGCTGGATAAGCAATTACTTCCTTCAGAAAATGAAGCCAGTCTGGCTTCTCTGTCAGCTTAGAAGTCTAGTTTCCCCTTGATTGACCAGACAAATGTCTCCAAATGTTATGCTCTTTGCCTTGTGCGGGCTGTTCAGAGCCTGCGAAGAAGCAGAGCTAATGTTTTCATTGAAGTGCTCTGCTTAAGAGTTTGATAAGAGAAGAAAGGTCATCTGAACTATAAATGTGTACATTGCCTTGGAATGAAATGAAATAATTTTTATTTTTAGACTAAAAAAATGTCTTTAGCATGACTTTTTCCTGAGAAATTATTTTTAAAAGTTAATTGCCGTTATGGGTACAGACCATCCAAGTACAAACAATGATCTTGAACTTCTAAAAGTAAATGATTGATGTATAGTTTTTGGTTGAGCATGTAAAGAGATTAGAAGGCTTTACACCGCCCTAAAAAGTTAAAGACTTATAATAAAAAATCAAGTCTTCTTGGGTCTTATCAATTCAAAGAAACAAGGCTCACTGAGAACAAGCCTGAAAAATTGAAGCTCCAATAGGAAGGCAGAGGAGGATCCTTGCACTTCTGTGGGTATAGGAGCCGGCATTTTGTAACTGTAACGAACTACCGGAGTCAACAATTTAAGGGAATAAGGATTTCATGTGGACTCATGATTTCAGGGTGTTACTCCAGGGCTATTCAGTCCTGTGGCTTCCGGGACAGAGTGTGTTTGGGCAGAACACCACAACAAAGAGCACTTCGGCACAAACATGAGGCAGAGAGAGAGAGAGAGAGAGAGACAGAGAGAGAGAGACAGAGAGACAGAGACAGAGAGACAGAGACAGAGAGACAGAGACAGAGGGGGGGGAGGGCTGAGGCCAAGTCACACCAGTGATCTATATTCTCCGCCCGAGCCTCACCTCCTAACAGTCTAATCAGCGATGAATTCATCACGAGACGAGTGGTGGAAACACATGACTACAGGCTTCCCCCGCCGTAGTTTCCAAGGGTTAACTAGGAAACCTTTGGGAACTTCATCTTAGAGAATTGATGC
Source organism: Bramus lutescens (assembly GCA_001685075.1). NCBI lineage: Eukaryota > Metazoa > Chordata > Mammalia > Rodentia > Cricetidae > Bramus > Bramus lutescens. The sequence continues at coordinate 35,687 of LOEQ01003002.1, read as the reverse complement.
ATTAAGCCTGCCTCCGTGTATGGGTTTACACGTGTAAAAGTATAATACACAAGCTCACTTGCTTATAAGTAAAATAAACAAAAGGCAACAATGCTATGAGACAAGAGGGAGAAACCAGGACCATTTTGCTATTATACAGCCCCTGCACTGTCTGTGGTCATTCCAATGTGAACTTGGATTAATTGTTTTTGTAATTAGTTTTGTAAAAGAATAGTGCAAATGTAGGCCACTAAAAAGACTAGAACCACTAGAAATGGTTAATAAAACATAACCAATAGTCTGAGAATGAAGGGAAATGAAATCATATTGTATAACTTGTATGCGGTTCAGCCAAGTGTACACTGCGCTGTTTGGACATTGTACCTCTGTAAACTCCTTCCTTTACAAGGTAGTCTGCCTCTGGTATTTTATCAGAGTAACTAACCCAGGATAAGAGACATACAAAGTACTCAATTAAAACCATAGAAGGTAGAAAACTATAGAGCACCAAACAGGAGCCATAAACAAAGACAAGATGCAGGAAATATTAACAGATGGATATGAACTCCCAACAATCCCATGAAGTATCAACAATCCAAAGACATCAGCAACATGTGACAGGAAAGGTGCATCATAAAGAGAGACACCACTTTACATTATCTATAAAAAGTCTAATCTCGGCCAAGTGGTGGTGGTGCACGCCTTTAATCCCAGCACTCAGGATGCATGGGCAGGCAGATCTCTGAAGTGGAAGTCAGCCTGAACAAAAGAGTTAGTTTCAGGACAGTTGGGGCAACACAGTGAAACCATGTCTCAAAAAAAAAAAGAGTCTAATTTTAATAAATAAAAACCATATAGCTTTAAAGTAAATGGATGAAGGACAGTATATTCTGGTAATACTAATGAAAAGAAAGCTCAATCTTATATAAATTTCATACATAGCAGACTTCAGAGATGGAAGGGAGAGGTGAATGGGTAGGTTCAAAATCTGGGAGGCCTTGAAACTTCCCTGTATGATAGTACAGGGACCCAAAAATGCTATATGTTCCTCAAAACCCATAAACATCACCACATGAAAAGTGAATCTTGATGTGAGCTCCGGCCTTTGGGTAACAGTGGTGTGTCAGTGTGGTGTGAGTTGTTGCTAGACCAGCTCTACATGTGTGTCTGAAATCAGACATAGGATCTGTCTGTGTCTCACTCAATTTAACCCTGAACTTAAAATGAAAAAAAAGTCACATTATTTTGAAAAAACTTAAAGATGGATCTCCCATTCCCTGCCTATCATTCACCATTGCATTAGGCACTCACACATCTGCCAGGTCATATTTTTGCTTTTTTATCCCAAAAAAATCTGATAAAATACTTGCCTTATGCACTTGGGAGATGCTGACTTCCTCCATAATGAGTGAGCCATAACTGCCAGGTGTTCCTCCAGTTACGTCTTGATTAATGCTGCATGCATTATTCATAATGACAAAAGAAGGATTAGACTTTTTTGTTTTGAGAATTTTTTTTCCTCGGGCTTCTTTTTAATATTTCAGGGGTATATGATTCAAGCAGCCCCTCTCTTTTTCCAGGGTACCTGACATTGCTCCTATGATGCTCATGAGCCTCAGCCACTTCAAGTACATCATATGCCAGGACCCGTTTGGTGCCATAAATTTTAATTTTTTGATTGCCTGTTTAAGCATAATCTGTATTTCATTAGTACTATTATTTCTCCCCAGAGAAAGAAACAGGCATCTCACATCTGTTTCTCATAGTCTAATCAAAATAATGAAGATAAACCGTATGCACAAAAGACAGTATACTCTTTCAAAATATTTTCTACTGCGATCTTGTCAGCTCAAGCGCTCTTTTGATAAAATTAGCATTCTCTCTTTTATCCTCTCAATCACAGTGGGAATGGTGGAAAAATGCAGCGAGCGAGTGCTACTCCCTACCCTACACACAGTGCAGGCTGCTCAGCCACTGTCGGGAAACAGGTTAGACAAAAAGTCCAGGGATGCTGGTGGAGCTCAGCAGAATTCTACCAGCTTGAGAGTTGGAGACTTTATGCTCACTTCTACTGTAAAGCATTATTACACAGGAACTTTAGGAGAGAAGCTAAATAGAAATCCTAAACACTTAACTTTCTGGGTCTAAACACAAGAGAAAATTTTTGAATTCTGGCTAGTTTTTTTTTTTTAATGAACTGAAATATGTTTAATTCGCCCTGAGAAATGTGATGTGTGTGGTGTCGATATGCATTTTAAAATTATAGCTTGTAGGGTTAAGAAAGAAAAGGGAGGAAGTTGGTTGTCTTTCTGACCCCCTTGGGAACTGTAGTTTGGCCACAAAGCATCAGTCTAGGGAATCATCCAAGAGTGCTATTACAGAAGAAAAGGTGAGCAAAAGAAGTCTTAATGGCTGAATAGTGGACATTGTCTAGATCTTTGCTTGGAGGGGAGCTCAGTAAATCAAGAGAAAATGATGTGGGGGCCTTGATAGAGAATAAGAGCAGTTGGTGGCTTTTGGCTTTATTGGGTTCAGCTTGTCTTGCTTTGTTAAGAGTGTATTGAAATGGTGCGTCAGCTAAGACAGACCAACCTAGAATTCAAACACTTTTATCCGTCCATTCATTCAACAAAAATACTTATTTGAAGAAATAGCAATTAAGCTGAGATACACAAGATTAGCCCAGGTAAGGGAAGAACAAAACCACATGGGAATGAAATAGTGCAGGGCTCTACAATAGTAAAAAGTTTTGAGGAAAAGACAAGTTGATGGAATTGTAAATATATATGTGTGTGTGTTTGTATAAATAAATATATATATACTTATTCTTAAAAGTAGTACATTACTTAAAAAATTTTCTATTAAAATTTCATCCATTCAATTTTTTATTGAACTTTAAATTTCGGTGCTGGGATTTAGACATTTTTACTAATGTATTAATAAATGAATTAACCTATTAATTTATCTTTGTATAATAGATTTGGAAGTTCTCAGAGGGAATGATTTTCTTTTTTCTTTTCTTTATTTCTTTTCTTTTTCTTTCTTTCTTTCTTTTTATTTTGTCTCATAAAGAACGTTTGGAGATACCTTCTCCTGAGAGCCACTGTTGCGTGTCATAGAGAAAAGGGAGGAAGTGAGAGGTAAGACACTCTAATGTTTTGCAGTACAGGGACAGTTTCCCTCCTCATTCACAAAAAGGAATCCTAAATTAACTATTCAAGTATCTATAATGCCAAGGCTGAAAAACGCTGAATTCAAGGAGGCAACCAAGCATACAGGGAAACTGATTACAGGCCTCCTGTGGTGATCCAGTGAAGGATGGGCTGAAGTGCTGGGACTTCGGGTTGTTGCTGGTGGAATGGGAAGACAGACAAGGAGCCCCTGTGGACTGTGAGGAGAAGCCGTCAGAACAGGGCTTCTTTAGGAAATCTTACCATTAGACTATTCAAATCACTTCAAAGATGAAATAATTTAGAAACTATTTTATAATAAGCAAAGGGCTAATGAGCATGGAAGAATTATAACTGACTAACCTATGAAAAGGGGAAGCTCAGAGACACAGGCCGAATACTTTGTTATTTTTGCTCTGTATTTGTCCATCCAGAAGAGACTCCGAGATTGCATTTTGCCTTTAATGTCAATGAGATGTTTTGTCACTAAAATCAGAGCTCAAGGTTTGGCAGTGGTGACAATTCTGCAAGCCCTTCTCTATTTTGGCCTCAATCCGGTAGGGTTACATCACAGAGCATAGGTGAAGTAGGAGCTCTCTGACCTTGCACATAGGAATCTAGCTTCCAGTAATTTGAGTGACCTAGGAAAACTGCAGGCCTAGAAAGTAGACTGGAATGATCTTAATTGTTAAGACATACAAGCCTACCTAAAGAAAGGTAATACTCTCTAAACGTTTTCTAAAAATATTTTAACACAACATAAGCCCAAATCTAATTAAATACATGGAGAAACAAGACAGAAGTAGCTAACTGCGTAGATGATGACAGATCTGAAAGCTGATAGAAACAGACCAAGCAGTACTCTACATGATGGACTGTTGGGTCACAGAATGTAAATCAGCTACATTTGGAAGTTGAAAATCAATCCTAATCATTTCGAGAAGCAACGCAAAGACTCTTGCTGCTTTTTCAGACAGGGCTTCTGTGTGTAGCTCTGGCTGACCTTGAACTCATGATTTTCCTGTCTCAGCCTACTAAGTTCTGGGTTTATGTGCATAAGCCAACATGCCAAAACCCAGAGACTCTCAGGGTATGGTAAAACAGATATAAAACCTAAATATATAAATTCAAGAGTAAACACATCAATATCAAAGCTGGGAGTTCAGTGAATGGCTAACAGCTAAAAGGATAATTAATGAGGGAGAAGAAATCCCTTAGAAAGAATCAAGAAAAGACAGAAGAATAGAATATTCTGAAAAATTTGTTAAGTGTCATAGAGTAGACAGAAAGACACACTATATGTTGAATTTTACTCTCGGAGATTAATAGAATAGAGATAATACAGAGAAGCTCATTTGAAGATAGAAGATGATTATGTGTTTTCAAATCTGCTGAAAGAAATCAACCCACTGATGCCGAGACCCCAACTAATCATAGAATGATGCATGAAAACACTTCACAACTAGACACATAATCAAAGACAAAAAAGAAAATACAAATGACAGAAGAATGTCTGCCATTCACCAGGAGGAAGAAAACCAGGGAAGAAGAAACCGAAGCCAGAGCCCAAGTCTGGAGATATTATGCCGCTGGACTAGAGCATTTGGAAACCTCTTAGAAAATAAGGGCCATGACCTAATAGCCCAAGGCATTTTTTTTAAACTAAAAGAATGCCACATGTTAGATTAAATGTCTCTCCTAAATGCTCTCCTGACACTTGAACTCCACTACATAGTATCACAGTCATCTGTTGAATTAATAAAGTATAAACATTTTAAAGCAAGCATAATGTTTCTATTTGTTTTCCATTAGACAGTGCTTATATATAGGTTTCTATAAAAAGAGCCAGCTGGAATTTTGACAGTGATGGTGTTGAATTTATAAATTACAATAAAGAGAAGTAGCTTCAGAATACTGAGTGTCTTCACATTCAAGTACATGAACATGGCATATCTCTCCCTTCATTACAGGATGTAACCCAGGCTGATTTTCAGTTTGAGTTCTGCTTCTGACTGCCTCCCCCTCCCAAGTGCTGGGATTGCAAGTCTATAATACCATATGTGTTTTATTCAATGTCGTGGATGGAACCCAAGGCTATGTGTGCTAAGCAATAACTCCACCAGTGACAATAAGTCCCCAGTCACTTACAACCTCCTTATTGTCATCATGGGATTTTTTAAAAAAATATTTTAGATGTTTTCATTACATTATTTCTACCTTATACTTTCCCTTGCATGTTATACATCATATTGATAAATCATATGTTTTTGAATTCACTGAGAATCTGTGTCTGAAGGCAGAGTTGGCTCCCACATTTCAAACCCAAGCATGTTTGTTGCAATGTGTCCTCCAGTACACATTGTCTGGGATGCTCTGCTCCACCCACAAGTGTAGTTCTGGAAAAGACATTCAAATCACTGGTCTTTGTGTCAGAAGAAACAGGGAAAGAGATACAGTTTCACACCATTGCCCTCAGCAACCGTAGAAATTCCTTTCATCGTTTAAATACCTCGATGTAGGTGTAGAAGAATCCTTGGTTTTGAGATGGGAATGAATTTCAGGATGAACCAGTACAAATTACAGTTTGGAGTTTATTAAACCTATAAAGGTACACAGGGATCTGCAACACACACACAAACACAAACACACACACACATACCACAACACACAATGCATGCACACACATACAGAGAGGTAGAGAGGGAGGGAAAGTGAGAGGGAGGGAGAAAGGATAACACCATACACATAATTAAACTTAAAAAAAATAAGAATGCTCTGGTGGGTGTCAGATCAGTGGGTAATGATAAAGTGCTTGTCTTGCAAGCCCAAGGACCTGAGTTGATCCCCAATGCAAAAAGGTGGAGTACAGTGGTACTTACGATTCCAGTGGAGGAGAGGAAGAGAAAGGTGGGTCTTTGGGGCCCAGTGGCCAGCCAGCCTAGCCCAATCTGTGAGCTTCAAGCCAACTGAGACAGGCTCCATTTCAATAAATGAAGGTGCTAGGCATGGTGTACACCTTTAATTCCATCACTGAGGAGGTAGCACAGGCAGACATCTGTGAGTCTAAGGTCAGCCTAGTCTATGTGGCAAGTTTCATGCCAGCCAGAGTTATATATTGAGACCCTGTTGATCTCAAAACAGATCAAGGTGTATAGCTCCTGAGGAAGGGCGCTTGAGCTTAATGTCTGGCCTCCACATGCATGTGTACATATATGCTTGCCTACCTGCACATGCATGAACCCACACATTTGTGCCCCCATGTGTGCTCTCATGTATGCATGCTCACCAAGAATTTTAGTAGAATTGAGTGGAGAAACATTGGAAAAGGCAGCAGAGGCTGGCTAGGGAAGAGTTCTTAGGAATAACTTTGAATGGGTGCATGAGAAGCAGGCAACCATAAAGCAAAACAGGAAGTTTATTCCAAGTGGAGGGAAGAGCAAACGTCAAGTGTTCCCAAAAGCTGCAAACTTGGCATAACTGAGGGATAGGAATTGGGCTGGTGTGACTCAAGCTGGAAGAGAAGAAGGAGATAGGGCTGGGAAGATGACCCAGTGAGGAAAACACTTGCCATGCAAGGGTGAGGGTGGGAGCACAACTCTAAGAAGCCATGTAAAAGCCAGATGCAATAGCATGCATGTATAATGCTAGCATATGTAAGTACATATAATGCTAGAGTATGTAAGTACATATAATGCTAGCGTATGTAAATACATATAATGCTAGCATATGTAAGTACATATAATGCTAGAGTATGTAAGTATGTATAATGGTAGTGTATATATGTATATGTAATGGTAGTGTATATAAGTATGCATATAAGTATATATAATGCTAGGATATAAAGTACACATGATGCTATTATATGTAAGTATATATAATGCTAGTGTATATAAGTATATATAATGCTAACGCTTCTACAGGAAGATGGGAGGCAGAGATAGGAGGATCCCAGAAGCTTGCAGGCCAGCTGGCCTAATATACACAGTGGAAAAACGATTAAGTAGAATGTGAGGGCCAACAACCAAGGCCCCACTCTGATTTCCTACTCCACTAAGACACAAAAATAGAAAAAGGTCAACAGACACCAAGCAGGAACTGTATGATATGGGAGATCACAGTAAGGAATTTGGGCATTTACCTACTCTTTTAAAGAATACACTGCTTCCCATGGGACCCTGAGATGTTCTGGTCAAAGCTTTGTGAATGTCGCAGTAGTTAGAGGTAGAGGTGGTAGTACTGAGGAGAAGGTTCAGCTGATGATGGGCCAGGCTAGAATTAGTCAGGCTGTTAGTGAAGATTTGCATTGACTTAGTTGATGCAGGACAATTGTCTATATTCTGTCACTTATGTTTTAAATAAACACTGATTGGCCAGCAGTCAGGCAGGAAGTATAGACAGGACAACCAGACAGGAAGTAGAGGCGGGTCAATGAGAACAGGAGAATTCTGGGAAGGAGGAAACACATTCCTCTGCAGTCATGACCCAGCCACAGAAGAAGTAAGATGTGACTGCCTCGATGAATAAGGTACCGAGCCATGTGGCTAGCATAGACAAGAAATAATGGGCTAATATAATTTATAAGAGGTAATAAGAAGCCTAAGCTGTAGTCAGTCACCTTGAGCAACGAGAGTGCCGTGGGCAGAGCAGGGGCTGCAGGGGAGTGGGAGTGCAGATTGAAAACTGCAGACCACCAAGGCACTGCTCGTTACTCCAGTTCTGATCCGCTCCTGCAGCAGGGGTCTAATCAGGCCTGTGTCTGCCTCCCCTTTGAGTAGACCAGAGGCCCAATATAGACAGGTTAAACAGCCTTCCAGCAGCAGCTCCCCTCTCTAGGTAGCCAGACGGGAATTCCAGACCAGTGTTGTTTCCTGGGACATTGACACAGCTGCCAAGTTTATTGGTGCTGGGGCTGCCAC
>LOEQ01003002.1:11855-27329 GCA_001685075.1 Bramus lutescens | reverse complement strand
TTTAAATAAATGCTGATTGGCCAGGCAGGAAGTATAGGCAGGGAAACCAGACAGAAGCAGAAATGATGCAATGAGAACAGGAGAATTCTGGGAAGAAGGAAGTTGATTCCTCCAAGTCCTGCACAGACCACTGAGGAAGCAGGATGTGACCTGCCAGCTAGAAAAGGTACTAATCCATATGGCAAAAATAGATCAGAATAATGGGTTAATATAAGCTACAAGAGCTAATAAGTAGCCTGAGCTAATGGGCCAATCAGTTTTATAACTTATGGAGACCACTGTGTGATTTTCTTTGGGGCTAAACAGCTATGGGAACTGGGCAGGACAGAAACCCCAACAAGCAGGCCTCTTCATGTTACAAATGGCACCCAACATGGGCCACTAACCCATGACCTTGAGATTAAGAGTCTCATGCTCTACCGACTGAAGATGTAGGTATGCATTCGGATCCTTCTACCTCTGTCTCCAAGGGCTGCAATTACAGGCATGAAACCCCAACTAAGTCACACTGAAGGCAAAACTTAAAACAAAGCTAATCACTTTAGAGTGGAGAGAAGCTTCATGGGCTGACTTCATCAGTACCACCTCCATTACCCCCATCTCTCAGCAATGATCACTTTTACATCATCACCCTATGTCACAGTGGCAGCTGTACCAAAATCCTTGTGTCATTTTGTAGATTTAAAACAGTAGGACATTAGCAGTTTCTTGGGATTCCTATTAAATGCACATATTTCTTGTCATTTTGATTTTTCAGTGTCAGGTGGTGTGCTGGCTAGTTTTATGTTAGTGTGGCACACACTAGACTCATCTGAAAGGAGGGAACCTCAATTAAGAAAATGCCTCCAAAAGACTGGGCTATAGACACACCTGTAGGGCATTTTCCTTTTTCTTTCTTCGTTTTGTTTTTCAAGACAGGGTTTCTCTGCATAGCCCTGGATGTCATAAAACTAGTTCTTTAAACCAGGCTAGCCTTGAACTCAGAGATATGCCTGCCTCTGCCTCCAGATGATAGGATTAAAGGCATGTGCCATCACCATCAGGTGTGTTTTCTTAATTAATAATTGGAGGAGGGCCTAACTCATTTTAGGTAGTGCCACCCCTGGCCTGGTAGTCCTGGTGCTATAAGAAAACCAGAAGAACAAGCCATAGAGAGAAAGCCAGTAAGCAGCACCCCTCCATGGTCTCTACTCCTGCCTCTAGGTTTCTGTCCTGTTTGGGTTCCTGTTCTGACTTTGATGGCGAACAGTGATGTGTAGGCATAAGCTGGATGAACTCTCTCCTCCCCTGCATTGTGTTTGGTCGTGTGTCTCATCACAGCAATGGTAACCCTGACTTCAGATAGGTAGGTGGTATGATGTGGCCACACAAGGCAACATCAGCTAAATATCAGCGCTGGTTTGGGATGCTTGAGATCTGTGGGACATAGCATGGGAGAAAACTTCTGTTCATGAGAATGACGTGATCAGCCTATGACTGACCTGGCAGCTTTGTTCAGAATGAGTGAGAGAGCAGAGGAACACCCTGGAGCAGAGGGCAGCAGAAGATGTAAGGCAGGCAACAGCTTGGCAGTCCAGAGCAGGCCCAAGGAACACTCTGTTCCTCTAACGGGTGTCTTCTGAGAGTTAACCTCCCTGTGATGGAGGAGGCTGTGTATCCCTTCCCGCCTTGGCATGGCGTTGTTGTGTACCCAGGAACCAGATCACTGTCTCACACATGCCCCAGGCATAAATGACCATGTGACCATACTGCTTTCTATTTCTTTACAGAAGGAACCTTCAAACTCTGAGATATGGAGTTAGCAGGATTAAGAGTGAGTCCCTGCAGAGAGACCATCCCCTTGATAGAACCTTCCCATGAATCTTTGCGCCATGGTTAAACCGGGAGACAGGAACGACTCACAGATTACACGGAGTATTCACAATCCCCCCAAAATCCTTAATGTGTGCCTTTCCTTACCAACAACTTCCAGAACCGATAAAAATGGGGGGATAGGGAAAGGAAGGAGAGGGAGAACTAAATACATACAGGTCAACAATTGTCAGCTAGTCAAGGTGAGGGGGATATAGCTGATCATTATGTGGTGAAATAGTTCAGGATTAAAGCCAAAGAAGTATTTTCCTGGCTTGCGTGACTATTGTTCCTCTTGGGAGCTAGGGAACCTGGAGGGCTGGATCCCTTTTCTTCGTCTGTGGTGATCATCTTAGGGAGTTACATTATTTTCATCCAGGGACAGATTTTTCAGAAAGGTCAATGGTAAAGCACATTCCACACATCTAATCAACAGACCATGTCTTCAGCTGCTTTGATGAGTGGAGCCTTTGGGGAGTTTGTTTTAATTTCCCTGTTTTATGTTGGTGGTAGACGCTTTCTGTATCTATTGCACTTCCAAAGAGGAGATGTTACACAGGCTTCCCCTTCACGATGCTTTGTTTTCAATAAAGAAAATGCTCGAACAATCGTGAGACCCCTTTGCTTTGCATTGCCACTCACGAGGTATTTGTTTGGATCCATGAAATTTTAAAGGTGTCTCTTGTGCCAAACAAATCTTATTTAATGCTTGTGAATGTAAGAGGACACTTTACATTCAATCTATTGTTTGTTCCAAATGCATTCAGGGAGCAAAACTCCTCAAACCAAAGCTTCTGCAAACTTGGGGAAGAAAATCAGTTCCCATTTGATGTCCAAATACAACATTTTTTGCTTCATGGTTTATTAGCACCTTATCATATTAGGTTTAAGCATGTGAAATTAACATTTTCTAGATTAGAAACAGCTATTGACAGTTCTATATTCACATCCAGTCCACACATATCTTATGATGTTGACTTCAGATAAAAATGATTCATATTGCTTATTACATAGTACTTTCTCCCACAATTAAAACTCACAGAAGCAGGCCAGGCATAGTGGTACATGCCTTGAGACCCAGCACTCGGGAGGTCAAAACTAATAAATCTCTGAGTTTGAGGTCAGCCTTTTCTGTTCTAAGCCTCAAGTTCCACACTAGCTTGACAGAATAGTGAGCTCGTGTCTTAAAAAACCAAAAGCAAACAAACACACAAACAAAAAAAAAACAACAAAAAGTTTAAAGAAACGGAATGAGGAACATGTGCCTACAGCTGTCCTGAAGGAAATGCAAATTCCCACATAAACTTACAAAGGATATATTCTGGTTTATAGCATTCAAGAATTGAAATCAGTTTTGTGTGCTTTCATTCCTACGTTGGCAACATTGAAAGAATAGAAACTATGGAACAACATTATCAGAAGGATTTTCTGTAGTGGGGCCTTCCTTTGGTGTCCTGTATAAATTCCTGGGGTATTAGACTGCCTTTCCTATAGACCTGGTAATTGTCATTGTCAAAATGTGCCAGTTTGGTTAAATGGGAGCCTTGCAGGTCCGAAGTCCCCCGCTGGACAAACTACCTTTCCCATCACTCTTTCCTGAATTACAATTTCCCATAATCACCACCAGAAGAAAAGCCGCCAATTACATTCTTACTCACCCTTCTTAACAAGCAGGTAGTCTTAATTTAGCATGTGTCATATTTAAGTGCCAAATCTTGAGGGTGCCATGTGATGTGGTGGAGTATAGATTATCCTAACTGCTCTGGGAAATGCTATTTTTAAAAGAAATCTGTGAATAATTCTCACAATTGGCCCACTTCTGACACTGAAATCTCTGTGTTTTTTTTTTTTCCCGCAAATGACTGTGTTCCCCTTGCCTATGTCTCGCTGTGCTCTTAACGATTGTGGTCCTGAGAGCTGAGGTCTTTCTAGAAGCAGCGGGTTGCATAGGTTTCTTTTACCAAACTCTGTTAGCAGCAGATTGAGCGTCGGCCCACCAGCACAACGTTGCTGCTCTCGCTGTCCTCACCACGGCGATGCCAGGCAGTGAAAACGAAGAAGCTGAGACTCGGGTTTATTTACCTACAAAGCTGACATCGTCCTTGATTCTGGGCACTTCAACCGCGCTCTATTTCGGTCAATAAAGATTTTCTTTTTTTCCGAGCAGAAAACCCATATGCTTCCTGTTGTTACCTAAGGAGCTCAGTTTCAGAAATAGCAGAGGAGAAAGAGGCCAGGAGCAGGAAGCCACCTAGGGAAGAAGAGGCAGAGTACTATGGAAGAGAGAACAAGTTAAGCTCCCTTCCGCCCAGTGAATACATCTGAGCGCCGCCAGCCAGCTCTGTCCTGATGCGGCAGCTTGCAATCTGAAGGCTGAGGTCACACAGCCTGAGTACAATTCCTGGATGCCCTTGGGCTCCTAGGGAAGTTGCCTACCTCTGGGCCCCAAGACATTTGTCACTGAAACCGCTTTGAAAACGGCATTGTATGGGGTCACTGTGACATCACAGGGGAAGCACACTAGTGCTCCCTTGGATTAATTACTGACCGTTTTCAACTACAAAGGCGGTGGCTATGCTTCAGTAACTTCTAGCCATCGCAGCAAGACTTTCAGAGACAGAAACGAAGTCTGTCCTCAGCAAAATCTTCAGAAAAGGGCCCTAAAGAATCATGAGTTTGGATGAAGCCAAGCTAACAATCTAACGGAATCACGTAATGGCTCTGTGGTGACCGCAGCCTCGAGATGAGCACCTGCAGACTTGCCACAGCACACCTCAGAGCCTGGTACGCCCAGGTTCCGGTTTTAACTGTGTGAACCTTGACTGCTAATTTAATCTTCTCAAACCCTGGTTTTCTGACCTTTAAGGTGGGAATAACAACACTCTCCTTGCAAGTTTGCTATAGAATAAACAATGGCCACAAGACTGATAGGCACATCATAAGTACTCAGTAGAAAGCACTTCTTAGGGCTGGAGAGATGGCTCAGCGGTTAAGAACATTGCCTGCTCTTTCAAAGTTCCTGAGTTCAGTTCCCAGCAACCACATGGTGGCTCACAATCATCTGTAATAAGGTCTGGTGCCCTCTTCTGGCTGTCAAATAAATAAATAAATAAATAAGCACTTCTTTTTCTTAAGAGGGGCTACATGATGTAATGCAGAGTATCAGAGAGCTTATTGAACAATAGAATACATACAACAAACTCTTACACTTCCTTTGAAACCGAAATTAGGAAGAAAGTTTATGCATAAAATAACATTTGAAAATTTACATGAGATCTTTTGGTTGCCCTTAATTTTTTAGAGTAGTCATTTATTGATTGATTGATTGTTGGTTAGTTGGTTGGTTGATTGATTGATTGTTTTCGAGACAGGGTTTCTCTGTAGCTTTTGGGGCCCATCCTGGAACTTATAGACCAGGCTGGCCTCGAAGTCACAGAGATCCGCCTGCCTCTGCCTCCCAAGTGCTGGGATTAAAGGCTTGCACCACCACCGCTCATCTTAGCATAAATATTTAAACTTCCTCAATTACAATAAATTTATATTAAGATTAAAAAAAAAACCTATCCCTGGCCTGGAGATATACAACTCAATGGTAGAACGCTTGCCTGGCATGCAGGAGACCAAATACCTGGAGATACAACTCAATGATAGAACACTTGCCTGGCATGCAGGAGACCAAATACTGTTGAAAGTATTTCACATGCATTATGTGTTTCTTTAACATATGATGAGAGCTGCTGTTCAATACGTTGCCATTAACCACAAGTAGCTTTTTTATATTGTAATTTGTGAACATACTTTACATTAAATTTAAAATTCATTCCCTCAGTTTCCCAAGTTCAAACTTCAAGTGTTCAGTGCTGACCACTGTAATGTCTACCTCAAAGGGCTGGACAGAAAGCATCATCATAGAGAGTTTATCTATGCAGTGCATCCTCAGAATTTTAAGATTTATTTTATTTTAATTGTGTGTTGTGGGTGTGTGTAAGTGTGTGTGTGCAAGTGCATGCATGTGTCCTCACATGAGCGCAGATGTCCATGGAGGTCAGAGGTGTTAAATCTTCCTGGAGGTAGAGTTGCAGGCAATCGGAAGTCACCAAAGAAGGGTACCAGGAGACAAGCTCAAGTCCACTTCAAGAGCAGAGCCCATTTGAACCGTTGAGCAATCTCCCCAGTCCCACTTCTTGCTTCTTGGAGTTTGGGTAATTATCTACCACCACTACCTCACTACCTTTGAGCGGGACTCAAACACTGAGAACATGACTCTCAACTTCTCCTCTGACCAGAGCCAGAATGCCCCAGTGTCCACAGTGAGGCTCTTTCACGTGTCCACTTCTCTTCTTCAGATGATGGAGAACTTTGTGAATTACATGCATCACAATGACTTTGGTGGTCAGCTTTCCATGACTGTAGACACAGCTAAGACCATCTAAAAGAGGAATTCTTTATTTTGGCTCAGAGGTTAAGAGATTTCAGTCTGTTAGCCCTAGTGGTCAGGAACCTGTGGTGAGGTAATATGTCAGGTGAGGAGGTCCAGCAGATCAAGCCACTCACCTCACAGTGGCTAGCAAGAAATGAGAGACACTGCTGTCCCACAATCCCCTTCAAAATAATGCCAGGAACCATCTAGAACAGCCAATCAAGTCCCACTTCTTAAAGTGTCCTACACTTAGTGGTACTGAAGTGAAGATGGCACATTTAACACACCAGCCTTTGCTGGATGCTCCAGTTCCAAATTCTAACACTGATAAAATACTCATCACACACAGCTGCAATATTCTAAAGTCAGGCATTCTTGTGTTATTTCTTTTTTTTCACATCTATGTATACACTGTGTGAGTACTTAATTTTTAAAACTTACTCTCATTGAAACATAAATTTATTGCTTAAAAATGTATTAATAGAGTGGATGTACCCTGAGTAGAGTTTAAATTTGTAGACATAAGTACAGTGAAAATGAAATATCCCTTCTATAGAGGAGAAAGAAAGGAGAGACAGAGAGAGACTTTGGTACTAGGGTGTGAAGCATGTGTGTTCCCTGCTCTAATCCCAATCACTGGTGGGAAGGTGAAGAGAAAATTTCCTTCTCACAACTTGCGCTGATACTGCTCATTCACAGGACATCAGATACAAGCTACCATGGACTTAAACTACAACACACAGATAGCAGGCACTTCAGAAAGGAGGAGCTTTTCAAAGGAGATGCTTCAGGGAAGGATGCACGCATGGCCGTTAAAGGCTGGCGGGGAAGCAGCCACAGTGCCATTTGCCTTTAATCCTAGCACTTGGGAGGCAGAGCCAGTGAGTTTGAGGCCCAGCTCATCTAGACAGCAAGTTCTAGGACAGCCGAGAGCACAAAGTGAAACCCTGTCTAAAATAATAAGAAAATAAATATATTTTTGAAGGAAAAAAAACCTACCTAGGACAACAGAGCAGCATGTGCAGTAAAGGGGAAATGTGGCTGAGAACCGGAGGACCCTGAGAAGGGAGGACGCTGAGAATGGGAGGACGCTGAGAACGGGCAGGGAGGACAATGAGAACGGGAGGACAATGAGAACATCAGCATGCTCTGGACTGGAAGAGCACTTCCCAGAAACCTGGGGAAGACAACTGCGTTGCTTCCTCCCGATCGAGAGGGTGGCTTTAGCCTTCACACAGGAGAGTGGTGGAAAGTGGCCCTGTTCATGTCATTTAGGACATGAAGAGCTTTGAGAAGCCAGAGAGCGTCAATCAGCACGGGGCTACAATGTTCCAGACTTCATCACACATGAGGTCAATCAAAGACCACAGGGTCCCTCCGCAATCCACATTCCTTTCACTAGGCCTAAAACTCCCAGGCTTTGAGATAATCTCCTTCCCCAGATGTATTTAAAGTTCCCATGGCTATGTATGGGACTGCCCACCCCAGTAGCCCCACGCCTGAATGCTTACCTCAGGGCTGGTTACAGTAGCCCTGCATGGCCGGCTCTAGGCAAAGGCGGGTGGTGTGAAAACCCAGGAGCCAGGAATGAGGTATTGGCACTGTCACAGCTCGTGTTACTGCACTGCAGAAGGGAGTATATTTGTGTTTTTGTTTTGGCATGTTCAGACTGGAGCATAGTCTTAAAACCAAGTTGGCTGTGGAAACTCTGGAACCCACTGCCTGGGTCTAAACAGCAATCTAACCACCTGACCCCGCTCCTTTCTCACTTAAAAAGTATTAACAACCGGGGAAGCAGAGATGCCTGAGTCAAGTCAGTAAACTGCTTGCTGAGCAGCATGGGTACCTGAGTTAGCATCCCCAGAATCCATGTAAAAAGATGATCATAGTTGGTGTACCTACAATCCCAATGCCGGGAAGGCAGAGGGAGCAGAGGGTCTGTAAACTCACAAGCCTAACTGAATCTGACTGAATCAGAGAGCTCCAGGTTCAGTGAGAGGCTTTAGTTCCAAAAAATAGAGTAATAAGGGAAGAGGCCTAACATTGATCTTTCATGTGTGCCAGCTCATGTCATCTCTCTCTCTCTTTCTCTCTCTCTGTCATGCACACACACACACTCACACACACGTTGTTAACTGGGAGACTTATACCCTTTTTGCAATGACTTGTTTAGCATGTCTCTCCTTTTAGCTATATTAACCACTACGCATCATCCACTCAACACACCTTTGGCACTCTCTGTTCCCGAGACTTCCTGAGGCTCTGGTTTGCTGAGACTTTTAACTGCTTCATCACCCCAAAGCCACTTTCCACATGAAACTCTACCTCCAGCCCACCAGATCCTTTCCCACCTCAGGACCCTCAGACTGGCTCAACTTTCTTCCTTCAATGGGATCCTCTCTCCTCTTACCCGCTACCTTGTATCCCACTTCGGGTCACTGGGAAACTTTTGCTCATGGTGATGTAGATGACCCATTGATGCACCGATCTTTTCCAAGTCTAACTTGATCGATTCATAGCTAGAAGTCAGGAGTTCTTTGAGTAGTCCTTTTCATCGTAGTGTCTTCATGGTTTTCCCTTCCTTTTCTCACGGTCACAATGCCTGTGCTTAATTTTGACATGCTGCATGAACATTATTAATCCCATTATGTTTGGGAAATAGTGAGAAGAATGAGAACTCCCAATTGATAGCAGATTATGATGGGAAAAAGTGAATGCTAACATTTATTGCTCTGGGCACATCTGTCACTTGTATAAAATTGCTTTAGAATCTAAAGTAATAGACTTACGACTAATTTTGTAAACTGAATTTATTCTCCAAAGAGATTTTCTGGTTTGTGATCATATTTTGATTTCTCTCTACTCCAAACTCCATTCAACTAAGAAATCAATTCTGTTTTGTTCAATATGGTGTCACAGACTGCTTCAAAGTAACCTCACTGAAGCCCAATGCTCACTACAGAACTCTGAACAAATGTACAAAGGGGCTCAGATAGGAGCCTCATGTCCAGCTCTCCTCACTTCTGAGCAGCTGGCCACAGATATCAAAGCCCCCATTAACACCCAGACTTTCTAATAGATCATAACAACCCACTGAAGCCACAGCCATGCTGTATTGTACTGATAGTTTGAATATGAAATGAAATTTAACACATAGATTTATGTGTTAAATGTTTGGTCACCAGATGGTGGCATTGTTTAGGGAGGTAGAGCCTAGCTGGAGAGGCAGACCACAGAAAAACTTGATTTTTGAGGGTGTATCCCTAGTCCCTGGTCCTTTCCCACACTGCTTTCTGTCTACAATGAAGTGAAGAACCCCTCTGTCACATGTTCTTGATGCAATAATGTTTGGCCCCAATTACCCAGGACCACCAGCCATGCCATGAACCCTCTGAGACTGTGAGCCTAATTAAAGCCTTTCTCTTTTATTTATGTCAGGTATTTTAATTACAGCTACACAAAGGTACCCAAACACTAATGACTGAAGTTTCGTGGTAGCAAAGAGACAGAAATCAGAAAGAGTCAAGAGTGCAAGGTCTGGTTAAAGTGCAGTATCTGAAAGAATCAAAATCCTGTAGCATCCTTGCCTTTATGAAAGCACATTGTCTCCCAGCCCTAACCCCCTGCATTAATTTGGGATGACATAGGAAAGCTCACCTTCAGTCTTCATAGGTGACACTGGGGTGTTGGGGAATGTTGTTTTCAGGTGGGTGACTTTTGTTTATGCTGCATTTGCTTAAGTCTGTGAAACTGTGTTACTGTACCTGTTTAAAATACCTGCTGGTCCTAATAAAGAGATGAATGGTCAATAGCAAAGCAGGAGCAAGGATAGGCGGGGCTGGCATGCAGAGAGGATAAATAGAAGGAGAAACCAGGAAGAACAAGGAGCAAGAAAGAACAAGGAGAGGAGGATATCAGGGGCCAGCCACCCAGCCACCCAGCCATCCAGCCAGCTATGGAGTAAGAAGGAAAGTAAGACATACAGAATTAAGAAAAATAAAAGCCCAGAGGCAAAAGGTAGACAAGATAATTTGAGATAAGAAAAGCTGACAAGAAATAAGCAAAGCTAAGGCCAGGCATTTATAACTAAGAATAAGCCTCCACATGTGATATATTTCGGATGGATGGACCCCTCAAAAAGCCATATTTGGATGATGGACCCCTCAAAAAGCCAAAAGAATAAAACATCACACAACTCTGGGGTTTCACAATGTCGATGTGATTGGTTGGACTCTTGCCTGTGTGACTAAGTATCAACCAAATTCCCCTCCTTCCCAGATTTTGGGCTTGTATCATGTGTTTTCAAACTCCAAAGCCTAATGACATGGTTTGCTTTTCTGCCTAATAAACTATTACACCGTGAGTCACCTTGTGAGCAAACTAGAAAGTGTGGTCTATAGCACCCACTATGGATAGCAAAAACACCCCGGCCGCTAAGCAAATTCCTAGAGTTTAGAGGTTACCTTCCAGGAACTAGAGAAAAGGTTAGCCCATTTCATTATCATTTAATAACACATAGTGGGTGCAGTTTAGTGGCTGTTAAGTAAATGACTCACTGGAGAGTTTAATTGGATTAAATTAGAAATTTCTATGACAGTGTCAAACAAAATGGTACAAGAAAACGGACTATTTAGAGCAGTTTTGGATATTGGTTTATTAAAGAATGTAGTAACTGGAGTTGAAGTTTATAGACCGCTATCCTAAGATGCTTGTTGTTAACTAGAAGGTAAAGGATTCAGAGTAGAATTCAGATAGAAATGATGAGACGGAAGTAAACAAAGGACTGGAGAGACTAACGAGGAAAAGAACTGATGATCAGGATCAAATCCAAATCTCAGACAGGAGACGGAATGTGCTCCTGAGCAATATTCACGATGCAGCTCTACACAACCACTATTTTTCAAAAAAAGGTCATTGTTTTAGGCAACCGCTTCCTTTTTTAATTTTCTTTTTCTTTAGTTTGTGTGTGTGTGTTTGTGTGTGTGTGTGTGTGCACGCGTGCGCGCGCGCGAGAGAGTGCACATGATGGTTTTGCCTGCATGTGTGAACTAGTACCACAGGTTTTCCCGGTGCCCTTGGAGGTCAGAGGGGGGTGCCTGATCCTCTGGGACAATACCTGAAATGACTCTAAAAAGTCGCCCATTCTCAATCCGGACCTGCAGTTACGATGGCTGTGAGCTGCCATAGCAGTGCTGGGAATGAAACCCAGATCCTCTGCTAGAGCAACAGGTGCTTTTGAGCACCCAGCCAAGTCTCCACCCCTAGGAGCCTGGTTCTTCCTTAAAGAGGACATTGAGCTGTATCTGCCACATGCTCCATTATGAAGACGGGGTTACATTCTTCAAAAGAGTGAATAGGGACTGAGAGGCGGCTCTGCAGTCAAGCGCCCTGACTGCTCCCCCAGAGGTCTTTCTTCCACACAAGTCGGGTTCAACTGCCAGCACCCACCCAGCAGCTCACCACTGTCTGTTACTCCACTTCCAGAACACCTGACAAAACACCAATGCACATAAAATATAAATAAATAATTTTTTAGCTGGGCAATGGTTGTGCATGCTCTTAATTCCAGCACTTGGGAGGTAGAGGCATGCCAATCTCTGTAAGTTCGAGGCGACCCTGGTCTACAGAGTGAGTTCCAGGATAGCCAAAGCTACACAGAGAAACCCTGTCTCAAACAAACAAACAAACAAACAAACAAGCAAGCAAAAAAATAGTAAATAGAGAATGCCCCAGCAATTACACATCTATGTATATACACCTAAGAATAAAAAACAAGAACTCCAATGGGTAACTATATATCCATGTTTAGAGCAATCTTATCCACAACTAATGGAATCAGCTCAAATGTCCAATAAGAGATCAATAAATATCAACTAAATAGTGTGTAAATATTCAGTTAAATATCGTTAACCATGAAAACTAAGTATTAACATAACTGGAAGACCTCATGTTAAGTGAAATAAGCAAAGTATGGGGGGAATAAATATTACGTGCGTTCCATGTATCCACTTATATAAGGTACCCAGGAGAATAAAATTCATAGAGATAGAAAATGAAGTGTTGGTTACCAGGATGTGGCAGTAGGAGGAAATGGTATAGCACAGTGATTCTCAACCTGTGGGTCGTGACCTTTTGGGGGGTCAAATGACCTTTTGACAGGAGTCCCCTAAGACCATCAGAAAACACAGATATTTGCCTTATGATTCATAATAGTAGCAAAATTACAGTGTAAAATGGCAATGAAGAGAAGTATATGGTTGGAGAGTCCCCACAGCATGAAGAACCATATTAAGGATGGCAGATTTAGGAAGGTTGAGAACCAGTGGTCGAGTTTCATGACTTTGTTGGAGAGTTTTATGATGGCAAAGGTTGCATAATATGATTGCACTTGAGGCCACTGGGTTATGCTCTTAAAATTACTGAGAAAATTTTAAAGCTATATGTTTTATTTTTTTCCTTTGGGAATTTAGTACACATGTCTGTGCTATGATCATGTAGTCCCAGTTACCCCTCCAACTCTTCCTGGATTCCTTGTTATATCTCCCTTACAATTTCATGGATTTGCTTTTTTTTTTTTAAATTACACTGAATCCAATTTGAGCTGTGCTGTGGGACAATGGTCTGTATCCTGTCAATTATATTTTAAATAGACACTGATTGGCCAGTAGCCTGGCAGGAAGTATAGGCAGGACAACCACATAGGAAGTAGAGGCAGGTCAATGAGAACAGAATTCTGGGAAGAGGAAAGCCCATTCCTCTGGAGTCCTGGCCCAGCCACAGAAGAAGGAAGATGTGACTGCTACGCCGAAAAAGACACCGAGCCATGTGGCTAAAATAGATAAGAATAATGGATTAATAGAAATTATAAGAGTTAATAAGCCTGAGCTAATGAGCCAATCAGTTTATAACTAATGTAGACGTCTGTGTGATTTCTTTGGGACTTAACGATTGTGGGAACCCACAGGACAGAAACCCCAACAACAGAGCTGCCCTTATGAACATGAGTGTGGGGGAACCCACTGGAACATGGTTACTCCAGTTTGTCCCTGTTGCTATGATAAAACACAGTTATAAACAACTGGGGAAGAAAGCATTTAATCTGGCTTTCAGGCCCCATCAATGAAGGAAGCCAGAACAGGAGCTTGAAGCGGGATCTTGAAGCCAAAACTGTGGAGGGTAGCCGCTTGCTTCATTGCTCTCTTTGTGGTTCATAGCACAACCCAGGACCCCTATCCAGGGATGGTACTGGGATAAGTGAGCCGGACTCTCTTCAAGTAGCATCAGTAAAATGGTTCACAGGCATTTCTACTAGCCAGACTGATGGAAGAAATTCCTCAACGGAAGGGCCTGTTTCCCAGGTGTTTTAGACTGACAACCAAGATTAGCCATCACAACAGCCAATCAGTCCACCAGCAACCACAACACCAAGGAAAACTGACTCTCCCTCCCCCAGCAGCCCTGGACCCATAGTAACTCCTCAGCTAGGGTTGGAGCTCTGGTACCCTCTCCAGGTTGGAATGTTGACTGACTTGATTTTGTGCAGATCAGATCTTGTGCAGGCAACCAGAACTGTTGTGGATTCCTGGGTGCAAATGTACAGCCATAGCCACACACACGGTTTTACTTCCGTCCTTCTCAATCTCTGGCTTTTCTTACCATTATGTCCCCTCTTCTGGGATGGCCCATGAGCCTTGTGGGGGATGATATGTGATATAGATGTCTTTTATATGGCTGAGCACGCGGCAGACCCTTATTGTCCACACGTCGACCGTTGTCTCTGTAGTAAACACTGTCTTCTGCACAAAGACATTGCTCTGATTAGATCTGAGTCATCGCATGGACTGACTTATTACCGTGTAATAAACAGGCAAAGACTTGCACCAGAATCCAGCAGGCAGAGGCCAGAGAGGATGCTGCATACTCTACAATGCTAGGCTGTCCCTGCAGCAAAGGCTTTCAGTTGTGATGAGGGTGAGCAATCTTGCTTTCATGAAACAGTGATAAAACAACAGAAGAGACTGAACACTCTATCGGTCCTTGAACATTTACACCGGTCCTCCTTCCTCAAGACGCTTTCTAGATTTAGCCAAATCATGCTCAGAAGAAGCAGAAAGAAAGAAGAAGAAAGAAGAAAAACGCTGATGTCCCAAAACAGAATTTTGCAATTTTCAATTTACACACACACATGCTCACTGCCATGTACACGTGCACAAGTGCAGAGATTGTTTTTGTTTTAGTTTACATTTTGTGGTAAACAAAGCCTAGAGCTATGTTCCAGACAGTCTTGGCATGAATTTTTCATGTTTGTTGTGTTTTTTAATTATGTTACATACATATTTGAGGAACTGATAGTGAACTTTCTAAGCAAGGATATAATGTTTCAGTATGTTCTCAGTCTAAATATACATAATATGATTCAATATGGCAAAAATTCCTAGAAAATTATGAACTTTTTGATGGCTTTCTCTGCTATGCGAAAGATAGCATCTTGGATATGCAAGTTCCTGTACTTAAGTCCCACCAATACAAAAAGCTGAGACAACACTGTGTTTCTGAAAGATGCAGAGAAAGATTCAGCAGAAAGACAAGCGGCCCCCACTGTCATTGTCAACACCACCACCATCACCAGCGGCATGTCCTCTTTTTCTAAGGCCTTAGTTTCTCTAGTTTAATAGTGCAGAGAAGCCTCAATCATAGCTTACATGATTGTTAAAAATAGGACAATATTTACTACTAAATAACTACAGCAAATAAAAACTTGATTGAACACTGACAATAAAGAAAAACTATCCTTGGTATTTGGGGTACATTAGGTCACTGGATCAGTGGCCATTTGACACAGTCAGATAAACTTCTGAACCACATCAAAAGCCTGTGACTATTGCTATTTTCATGAAATAGAGCATATTCTTTGATAGAAAATGATGTGTGTGTGTGGTGCCACAGCATTTGATGTAGGTTAAACACAAGCAATAAGGACTTCTTTTTAGGAAACAATGACTCAGAAGAAGAAGGTTAGGGAAGGAGCCCAATGGCTCTTCAGATCCAGTAAATCTTGAAGACCTTTTCAATAACTTACTAGCATATCAGCAGGCAAGTCCTACATTTTACTTATAATTTGCTTCTTTTTTTTTTTTTGGTTTTTTGAAACAGGGTTTCTCTGTAGTTTTGGAGCCTTTCCTGGAACTAGCTCTTGTAGACCA